>DWTO01000856.1:0-18560 GCA_018244755.1 Jemadia pseudognetus | reverse complement strand
GATGATCACAAATATTTGTGGTCTGGGTGTAAAAAAAATATCTATTTAAGTATATATTTATATGTATATTATATATGTAGTTTATCAGCTGTCTGGTTACCATACCACAAGCTCTCTTGACACTTAGTTTGGGAACAGATAGCCATGTGTGGAGATATCCCGATATATTTATATTTATTTATAGCTTATTCTGAAAATACAATAGAGAACCTCCTTGGTTGTGTTGGTTGAAAGGGCAACTGCCGATTGAGAGGTCGTGAGTTCGATTCCCAGGTCGGGCACTCAGATTTTTCCAATTTCGATTTTCTAGTAGTGGCACAGAGTCTGGAAAAGTGCCCGGTGTATGGCAATAGGGTCACCACCTATTATTGACATACTAATTATAAAGATTGGGACGTAAACGTAACTGGTGGTGGTAGTAGTAGTACATTGCTCTGTGTACCTCTTCGGGGATTACAGGCGAGATGTTACAATAAACAGTCAAAAAAATATTAACAACGATAGCAAGGAAAACAAGGCATTCTATATAGATGTTAAAATATTTTGAAGCCTGTAAGACCTTTATTATAGAGACCCATATGTTATATCAAACACACATGACTAATTGAAACAATGCTATTAATACAACCAGCATATGAGTCATTTGCAAACAGCTTTATTGATCTCCAGTAGCTTATTGTTTTATTAGTAGTCCGATTACAGAGTTGATTTGTTGGTAAACACTCGAGTTATCAACATAAAACAACTATTTATCTGCATTTGAATAGAATTTATTTACAATATTGTCTTGAGGACTCAATAGGGTTACCACTTAAGAGCTAAGAACTCAATATTTATAATTATATATTAAGAGCAAGCAAGTATGAAGCAGTAATAGCTTAGATAGTTTGAGGTTCATTAAGTCTGTCCTTCAGGATGTGTGTCAGGAGTTCTAATTTTCATATTAATGGAAAAGAATATCCTAAACTGGTACAGTACATGATGATTGACTTAAGATGTGATGATCGGAGTGGTAACTTAGTAAGGTCTAATAATGTATTTTTAATAAATGAAGTTGGCACAATAATATGTTCCTTATTTTACTACAACCTTTTCGACAAACACAGTAGGAGAAAGTATGCTACTAGAGGGCCTGTGTGACACAAAAGAAAGCCACTAGCAGTTATGAATCATAAATCATTTACATAATTATAACTGTTTATTTAGTATGTTAGTTTGGTATAACAATTTGCTAATTCGGACAATATTTATAATGAAAATTAACAATTCGTTAATTTCTTTAGATCCATTGGGTTAACTAGTGTACTCGGACCTAAGTCTCTTGCAGTATGGTATATAAATTATTAGCCATGCTAGAAATTAAATAACCACAACAAATTTACATTGTTATTCATAATGATCCATAATCCATAACAAAATTACCATAGTTCATCTATGAAAACCTATACAATAATTCCATAGCAGAAAAGTACAGATTGTCATTCATATGACTGTTTACTTCAGATCAGGACTTGAGTCAGGCAAAAAACAGAACCTTATATAGTCACATGGGGCCATTGTTGATAAATACAGGTCATGAGTAAGAACTCAGACATGCTGCAATTTAAATAACCGTTGAATTGCTCTGGCTAGACATTCCTGTTATTTTAAATAGAAGACATCTTAAAAATAATATGTAGGTAATTAGGAAAATATTCAATAAACATATAACTCCTATATTACACCTAAAGAAAATCTGTATTTATTAAAAAATATAAGGAATTCAATTGAATTTTATATACTTGCATCATCTTTAAATATTTTTATCTTATAGTACTACTACTGTACTGTCTCTTTCAACATGTTTTTAGATACATCAATAATCACATGAACAGATTTTATAAGTGTACTTCCTCGGCTTACAGGAATCTGAATAATGAACCAAGCAAGCTAGTTTGGGATCTATTTATTAGTGTTTTTGATACCTTGTTTCTAGATTTATAATACAGACATTGGAGGTCCATTATTGTTAATAAGTAAATTAATATTAATTGTTATCCAATGATTAAATTATACAACATATGTTTTGTTATCATTCAAACAGTGCAATTTGAGAGAAATAAGTTCCAAATTATTTAAATACAAATAAGAGGAATTTCATGATGTATAAGCCTAACTCAGACAACCTGTTTATTAGTATGTCATAAGAAAAGATAAATATTACATCCAATGCAGATATAGATAATAATTATCTAACTTATCAACATCTGCAAACCATTGCCCCTGTTGAAGTTAAAATTTCTGTTTGGAATGTAGAAGGTGGGGGTGTTCTACATTTCTCTGCCTAACTCTTCAGGAATTACAGGTGTGATATTATGCAATAATATAAATCACATTTCATGGCATTTATTTTAAGGAATGCATATATTTTATTTTGTTAACAATTTGAGAAAAGGTTGAAGAGGGGACATTTATTTTAGAAAAAAATTATATAGTAATGTTCAAGTCAAAGTTTTTATATTTCAGTGGTATTGGAATACTTGCATATTTGAGTAAATCATTTACAATTGTTCTATCAAAACCAATAAGTTTACATAACGTGTTGTAGCACATGGAAAAATAATTTTATGTTATAAGTAGAATGTCAGTTGAACATGCAACTATGCCAAATACTACCAATAAATCGTACCGTAAAACAAAACTGGCCGGTGCGGCGTCAAGGCGAATGCGCTCTACACTCACTTTCTAGAACGGCAATGAACTATTTAACGACATCCTTGAGCCCAGGACAGTCCTTGAGCCATAGGCCTTGGAAATACGTTCAAGGGCGTACTACCTGCTACCATAACATTTTAACTACTTCAAAATCATCTTCACCAGCCCTACCTCTAAAGTCCTGATCTCCTGCTGCGTCAGCTCAGCACTCGTCGAGCACTGAGTCCTCAAGCCTTCGAGCCTATCCGCCGAAACGTCGATCATCGATTGAATGGTCTCTATCATCTGAATTGCATCACGGGCTCTCTTTATTTCGTATTCGCTGACTGCATCCATTACAAATATCACAGAACTATACGCAATCTGCTAATCACTACTTATAAGTAAAAAACACTCTATTCATTATAAAAAATGAATATGAATATACAAAACATTGCAGGTGTTGTATTGCCGATACAGCGGCCATGTCCGAACAAAATCTATATTTTTGTCTCTGCCTCTGCAATGTCGGATTGTTGGATACAAGTCGGAGCGCAACATAAAGACTGACCTACACAGAGAATACCGTAGTTCTAAATTACGTCCACCTACGTTAATAAGAGAAGTAACTTAGAAATAGAATGAGTTGTAAAAGATAGTGATTTGATATTTGACGTGACACACATGTATATTTCAATTCGAATAATAATGTTTTGTACACTTTACTACAAAAGCAGGAAAAACTGTAAATTACATCGTAAACCCACAATAATGATTTTAAACTAGAAGAGTAAAAAAATTAAAGTAAATAATTTATCAATATTTTGCAGTATACAATTTTTTTAGGGTTCTATTGAAAGTATTATATTATTAGAAGAAAATAGTTTGGTAGCTAATTTATATTTTGTGTTAGCAAGCTATGGCTTAGAACATTTTTCATATGGCAAGTCAAGTAACTATGACATTTGAATGGTATTTCAAATATTTTTTAGTCTATGACTCTCACCCACGAAGTGCGGACGTTTGTTGTGAGATTTGTTTCCTATTATTTCGCCTTTCGTCGTTCAAATTAATACCCTGTAATGTAAATGACTAGTTAGAAAAAAATCTTTTTTATAATATTGCTAGGTAGACATTGTGGATTTTTTTCTTAGGGTCTAGATGTAGAAATATTAGAATGTTTCTCGAGCGTATATTAGTGCCTCTGTTCTGCCTTGGAGTAGAAGGTGAATAATTTTTGAATACAATAAACAATTCCTATAATTGCCCTATATGTACACTAGAAATCAAAGTTTTTTTATTTGCAGTAATTCCTCGTGCTGTTGGCGAGGAGGTACAAATTCGCGAAGTTGCCGCCGACAAAAATACTAACGTAACCATCCCATGTAGTGGTCTCCTTGCTATACCGCCTCCTAATGTTCAATGGGTCCATAGAGGAAACCGAACACACCATGAAGTATTGGTAAGTTTTTTTTATTATCGGAAGACACTGCGAATATAGATCAAGGCACTTTCAAAATCAAGGTCTTGTTTATTCTCTTTACGTCGGTGTTATTAAAATAAGAACCTTTTTTTAATAAGGTTTTTTTTCGATTATTGGTTTTGTATTTCAAAAGTCTGACAGAAAATATTATGTAATTACGTATTATAATCCTATAAAATTAGGGATCACCATCAATAATAAATCGCCTTATGGCATACGTTTTTGTCCAAAAAATTACATTTTATCAATATGGGTACCAATATTAAAATTTGTTATTTAACTTTTTAACGAAAATTTAATGCTCTTCAGCTTTTTTGGGAAATACATTTCTGCATAATGTATTTTAAAACATATTATTAGTTAAAAAATCAATCATTCTTGGAAAGCATACCTATACATACATACTTGTCTACCTAATCCATATTTGAAAATAATTTACATTAAACGTGGAACGAATCTATTCATGTAGGAATTAATTAACAATTTTTTAATGACCGTTATGAATAAGTGAAACTAAATCATGTTATTGTCATTGTGATAAATAATTACTATCGAAATTACAATAACAATTTGTAGATAGCTTATTGTATTAGCTTGTGGAAAACAGTTAATTTATGAGACGTTATCAGCGTGCATTCAAGTTCCAATTTAAAAAAACGAATCGAACACTGCGCATTCGGTATTCAAAATTATTCTACCTCAATAGTGAAGACCCCTATGGATAATGCTCACATCTGGCATTATTATCGTTTAATATGGGAAGAACTCAAGCGCAATTTTTTTTTTCTAAATTTCCATTTTGAACTTTGAATTCATTAGAACACAACGTGTTCACGTTCACAACTTAATAAGTCCAAACTGCATTGCCTTGAGCATCGACGAAAAGTTGGTCTTCAATTTTTCTAGCGGATACATTTCCGGTTGTCCGGATAAAGACTATTCTTTATGCCCTATGCACTGTCTAGACAAGCGTGCTACATCCTTTTTTTGAAACCTTCATAAGGTACCCGGTACCTTGGGAAAGATACCGCGTTATGTGGGATTTTTCCCCCACTAAAACCCTCTCGATGGCTTTCCTCGGCGCTAATAGGATAATAGGCGCTAATCCGAGATTCACTATATTAGAAAAAATTATTGGATAGTGTTATGTCCAGTTTAGTGAACCAATAAAATGACATAAATAAGTAAATTTTGCAATAGGCTCGCGTTTTACTGCTGTATCACCTGATGGTGAGCGAGATGCAGCCTAGGATGTAGCACGCTTCCAAGTGTAAATGGGCTCTACGTATAGCAATAGGTTCAACTCCTATTCCAAAGTGCGACGTGAACGTAGCTGATAACACTTGCGAGTGTACTACACTTCTCTGCCTACCCTTTCAGAGCTTCAAAAATGGGCGCTATACCACATCCCTCTGCCTACCTCTTATGGGATTACAGCCGTGATGTTACGTTTTCTTTTGTACATGTAACTTTGAATGCAAAACAGCAAATGTGAGAAATAAAATTTTGAAGAATATACGTCTGTTCGTTTATATTAGCAGAGTCCAGATGTTTGGATAATCGTCACGTGGTTAATAGCCGCCACTACATTTATACCGCGCGGTATAAAACAAACACCTAACATACAATATGTATGTTTCAACACCCAGTTGCGGTTCGAGTGTACGAAATGGATTTTAGGGTTATTCGAAATAATTGCGATAGAATTCTGGTACATGTGCAAGCTCACAACGAACATAGACTTATGAAGAAATAGATATGTACGTACAATTGTAAAAAATATTTTCAAACATCTGAAATGTAGTCTTGCTAAGTACTCATGTTCATTTGGCAATTTTATTTAATCTTACAGTAACCATAAATTCAAGAAATTCAATTTTCAGTAACATTACAAATGATATTTGGCACTCCGTGCTCTCTGCCTACCCCGCAAGGGACCTGGCGTGAGGATATGTATGTATGTATTTATAACAAACGACACGTTAGAGTACTGCAATGCTCTTCCTAACCCTTTGGAGGAATACAGGCGTGATGTTTTCTTATGTGTTTTAAGTGATTGTAAATAGTTTTTTTTTATGGTAATTAAAATACTATTAATATTATACAACAAATTCAATGTACAGACATATTTCAGTAGCCATTCTATATTGGCAATGGACATAACAACTGTTCAATCATACAGTTCACGGCGTAGTAACACCTGTCGCGGCACCGTTGTATTTTTTGATCGAAACGCGTATTATATTCGTATTGTTTGAAATCGCAGCTACTTATGTTCGTATGTCCTTCACTCGTGCACCCGTGTCACGAAGCTCTCGAGGTACACTTTGTATCTCAATATGTGTCTTGTGTGTGTGCGTGTGTGTGACGCGAGGACCACGAAGTCAATGAATAATAATAATTTATATAACAAGAATAATAGACAAATTGATTGCCTCGTTGGTCGAGGGCTCGCAAGGGCGACTGGCGATCGAAAGTTTCTTGGTTCAAATCCCCGCTCGGGTGCCATTGGATTTTCTAATCTACATTTTCTAGTAGTGGCTCGGAGTCTGGATATGTGCCCGGTGTATAGCAGTAGGCTCACCGCCTATTCCATAGTGGGATGTAAACGTAACTGGTGAAACGTGGCAGTGAACTGCAGTCCTCTGCCTACCTGTTCGTAGATAACACGCGTGATGTTACGTTTAGAAAAAAACTATCAATACGATTTTATCAACATAATATATAAAATATTTGGTCCGTCATATGAAATATCGCCTTACTGAATTTTCATTTCACTTTGCTGGATTTTATCAGTTCTTTACAATCTTGATACGATTGCGGATTGCTGACGATTCTTTGTAAAGCTATAAGCAACGCTTGCCGTGTTTTGATTGACTTTCAATGGTCGCGTGGAGAAATTTTCACGATCCCCTCCATACTTTGGTGGGCACGTTAAATAGTCCTCTTGTTGCTCTGTTGTAATTGTTGGAGTTTGTCGGAGCGCCGTGGTCATTTTTTGACTTTTGCTTCACGAGTTAGTCATTAGTCACTAATCTGTATCTTCATTAGTCCACGTTAGACGACGGCGTTTTAATATAGAGTAAGACAAGTATGTTAAATAAAATTGCATGAAAAACTACACTGTTTACGTTAATACTACTATCATCAGACACATAATTGTATGAATTTGTATGTTGTCAAACAGTAGCACAGTGTAGAGAATTTAGAGGAATACTCGTTGACAGGAAAAATGTTCAAATTTAAAATTTAAAAATTGAGTCATTAGTAAACAAAAAAGCAATAATAATAGCCGATGTATGTGCCCGGTTTATGGCGAAACGCTCGATCCGTATTCTATAGTGGGACATATAACATTGAGTATAACTTGTGTTACTTAAATTGTAAATCTAAAGAGTTTACAACACTCCTTTGACTGGCCCTCCGGGGAATTACTTGCGTGACGTTATGTCATAAAAACGATGTCCTTTAAAAATAAACTTACATAATAGTAATTACAGGTAGGACTGTTTGCGGAACTGTGTGATACCATGACGGTGGCAAAGGTGTAATTTATTTTGTCCCATTATCACTCCTACTAGTACTTGTGCTATTATTTTGTAAATCATACATTCTAGAACAATTAAAGAAAAATATCCATGCTTCAAATAGACACGCTTAATAGCTGTTAATTTTTGTTATCGTCGAGTCTATATCGTTCTGCTGTTGTACACAGTTGATAGGAATTAGAACAGTTTAATCCAAAGTACAGAGAAATAAAAACAGTTTAGTCCATAGGAAACAGAAATGAAAATAATTCAGTCCATAGGACACAGGAATGAAAACAATTTAGTCCATAGGACACAAAAATGAAAACAGTTTAGTCCATAGTCTCGTAACATTTTTATATTACCGCCATGTAAATGTTCGCTCATACAATCATGATGTTGCAAAAAATTACGTTATTAAAAACCGAATGCTCACGATGCGGTTCGTCGTTAGTTAGAGCACGTGCCTAACAAGAGTGGTATTACCACTTAAAGTGACTTCGCACCGCTGCGTCAAGGAATGCTTACTCGAGCATACTCACCCACGATGCTCTAACGCGAATTCATTACGTAACAGAAAGAGTAGTTTTTGAAAAACACTAGCTAATTGTAATAACACAGTTTTGTACTTGCATTAAGGGCGGTTTATCTCAATGTTGTATTGTGAAGAATTCAATGAGCCAAGTTATATTTCAGTTAAAAAAAGGTGACGAGAAACATATTTATTTGAATGATATTAAAGATATAAAACAGGTTACATTGTCTTTGGTACGAAAAACGATATTTTAAATTAGTGGCGATTCGATAAGTTAGTGTTTGAAGGACAACAATGCAGAAACGATATCAATAGACAGAACATTCTTCGATTCCGTGATAACTTTCATTAATATCATCGGCCTGTTAATGTGTAGTTCAGGACATAAGCCTCTCCACATAATAACACGCCACTGACCTCGATCTTCTGCTCATATCGTCACTCCAGCTAGCTGGCGGGCATCCCTCGCTCGTTTGCCAGGGTGTGTCTCCACAACACGTATGAACCTATTACAGTAGTTACAAAAAGCTATGTCGGGTCGCCTCCCTATTAACTATTCGCGTTGCATTACGGACTCGATACAGCCCACGATTCGCGTTTGTCGATATTGTGCACCTATTCAAATTTCAACGTTAACTGACTACGTTACACGTGATAAGTAGCCTTATCATTGTTCTTCGGAATAATTCGAAGGACACACTTCCACCTTTATATTTTTTAGATGAAAGAAATGTAGGGAGGAATGAAATCACTTATATTTGTTAAACGTATACAGCAGAGATATAATTAATAATTTTATTGCAGTGACATACTGATCTATAAGTACATCTAAAAGACACCTTTTTGTTCGAGAGAGACGTTGGCTAACACTGTTAAATATAACCTTGAATACATATGTAGCTATTATTAATCGAGTTCATTTATTCCCGTGTAATACCTTAAACTAAGTGGTATAAGGGTGAACACAATATCTAATGACTTTTTCTCCCAGTCATCCCTCGGTTATAGAGAGTGTAATGGGTGCACATTTAGCACTGATGTTTTTATGTCTCAAAAGGTTTAAGAATAGGTCTAATGTCTAAAAAGGTAGGAGAATACTCTTTACTCAGCTCTAATTCACAAGGGCCATGCAAAAATTACATATTTATACTTAGCACAAAGAGGGTAACATATTTGTACTAAACGCAAAGGCACAATTTGGATACTTAGATTTGTTTGTTCAAACCTTAATTTAACTCGTAACAAAACACACAAAGCGCTCCGCGAAGTAAAAAGCTGTATTTTTCCTCACAACTACCCTATTATGTTAAGTCAAGTCGCGTTCCGGCGCTCGGCTTTCATTGTGTTTATTATAAAACAATAATAACTTGAATGTTGCGCTGTGCTAGACAAGAAATGGGTATTTTGTATGCTATATAGTATGGATATACATATTTTTTTGGAATATTTACTTAAAAACAGCTTGGCTGATTACCTGTGGTGTCAGTAACGTGTATAAATGCATCATCAGAAGAATCTTTAATAAGTCCTGAAACTTTAGAAGAAACAAAAGAACTCCATTCGTTTTGTTCATTAAAAGTGGATGTCTTCCGAAAGCGTTTGAAAAAAAAATTCAGACAAATCGAGTATCTCCTCATTTTTGAAATCGGTTAAAAATATGATCCTCGCTTTGCCGGACTCTGTACAATTCGCATAATTGGGAGTAACGGTGTAATATATCTCTTTGTCTATTTTACTAAAAAATTCTAGTATTTGTTCAAATCAATCGTCGCGTTCAATCAGAACACAGTAATCAGACAAGCCGAAAATACTATAAGTGTAATGGATGTAAAGCTAAGGAATCGAATTTACAAATGTGGACGGGGGAGGTGCGGGCAAAATGCCAGCTCTGAATGAAAACCAAGTTCTAGTAAAGTTTTGTCCTAGACGCGCTGACAATGTGTGTTGGCTCATGGGTGGTAAAATGAAAATTCTGTTACATTTTTGATACTATTCTATTATAGCTATATTTCAATTGCCATGAGATTATACACAGAACTAGTTTTACGATTATATCTTATATAATTTATTATTATTTATTATTAAGGAAAACACAATGTGCTCGATGCACTTTTAAAACAACGAAATATTCAATTTTTGTGTAATAGTCAGTTGAATTAAAATAGTCAGTTGAAAGTGTAATGAAAACTTGTTTAAAATTAAAACAATGTAAATTGACACAACTGTCAAACTTCAAAAGTAAATTGCTGACCATAAAATAATCCTGTTACAAAATGAAACTTCGTCACAAGCTAACAGCATCTTGGACCAATAGGAAGATTCGAAAGAATCATTGGTGATAACGTCAAATTTAATAGAACAATGGCGACATTTAGGGGGAGAGTAATTGCGGGTCGGCCGTAAAACAAATTGGCCGATGTCTTAATTTAGCGAGATAGCTTATAGCTCGGGCAACCAGATACTGCTAACAGTCCAATGTATTACTAACCAATGGTACAAGTGAGAAAATTCTTTTCTACCAAGTTTTTTCCGCGAATATAAAACCGCTTAGGGCAACAAGTTTAGCATCGTGCATGCTGTTTGGTAGAATAATATTAACTATTGAATTTAAAGTATGAATTGCTACAACTTTTTCATGATATACATAATAACTGTGTTTCGAACGAACAATATAAAATCAACAGTGCTCTTGATAGTAAGAATCGTCAGAAGACGGTAAGGACAGAGACGGTCGTAAAATAAATTGGTCGATGTCTTAATTTGGCAGAATGGCGTCTATTTATAACTCGCGCTAGCAGATTGTGCGGCGACCGTGTTACGATGATTATTTCAAACAATAAGAACGATATTTATTAAGGAATATTCGCGTTAATAATTAATTATATGTCAAAACTTTTATTTAAAAAGGTATCTTGAATTTACCTTAATATTACAGATGCGAAAGTAACTATTGATTGCGTTTGTAGTATTCTAATCGATTTGGATGAAATTCGATAAGAGGCCAGGTTAAAGTTTAAGTAAGAATGTGGACAAAGTTTTTAAATTACAATTTATGGGGATAGAAAATCTTAATGCTTCGGTTAAGTTTTTAATGAAGTCGCGATTAACAGCCAGCATGATAACCAACATTAAAGCATTCTCAGTCTCTTATGGAATCCTATGGTAATATTAAAAAGTAATGTCCGTTTCTTCCTAAGATATGTTTAGTTCTTTAAATTTACGCAGCAATTGGTTATTACATTTAATTTCACAATCTATGTATGTGCTTAGTCTTTTCATTTCTGTTTCGTACTCTTTGAATTATCTAGAACCTTTAAATTGCGTCTGTTATCAAATAAAGATGGTCTCCGCGTAGAGACCGGATACTACTAAAATCGATGCTAAGTCGATTAGGTGGCCCTCGGTCCCTGAGTCGCGACGGCTGAACGCGCTGGGATAGAGTTTACTATTTTGATTGTTATTTAATAACTTTTCGTCGTCAGTGTCTACAACTGTTTTTTGTACAAATTAAAATTGATGAAAATGATGCGGCGCCATCAAGATTAAATTTAAAATGCTAAATGGTTACCGTGCATAAATGACTGCTTTTAAGAAAAATCATTTTTCTTTTCTACATTAGTCATGTATAGTAGCGTTTCTTCATCCGCGACTTTGTTATATTTAAGCTTAGCAAGACTTGTGAATTATAAAATTTCAGTATCAATTCACTCATCATCATCATCGGCTTATTTCACTCAACTGCTATGCATAGGCCTCCCCTGAGCATGCGAGTTGGATTCGGGAGCTTCTCGTACCGCCTATGCTGCTGCCGTCATAGCCGACTAGGGCATTTAGCTGTGCCTTAGCAGACGACGCCATATCTTGTATTGTCATTCCGTTACGGCACGGATATTCGCGGATGATTGCTATATCTAAACGTATTGCATCGTCTCTACCTCACGTGATATACGACTATATATCCGTGTTGCAAATTATAATTTACCTCCATGTATTATCATGTGTATCCATCATAATGTATAGTACAATTTTGCTCTTCGACTTTAACGGACTAAATATTGTCAGTAAGTAGGTGCTAATATTGTTTATGTGAGTTTCTGTTTGTTTTAAAATCACTTACTGCTTGCTACATTTGCTTGTGAATAGCATACATTTTTAATAATATTAAATGGATAAAAGGCTTTTTATCATTATGTAGATTACAGTTTATAACTTCCAAATCCAGGATCGTGGAAAAGGTTTCATGATAGTTGTCGATAAAAAGTATGTCAGTAAAATATTTAAGGCGAAGTTAGAATTAATTATAAGTAACATACTTATATGTAATAACATCGTACGTTTTGTATAAGCTTATTTTATATCACCACCCATTTCTTCCCACTTTTTTGGCACAACAAACAAATGTTAAGTTCACCGTTTACGTCAACAGTATTCTTGCTGCGAACGGTCTAAATAACCAAAGTTTGGTTATTTCATCAGGTGACCTTAATTAACGCAGTATTTGTCCCATTGGGCTAATTTATACGAGACACTATCGTAGTGTACATTTAGTAAAACTGGTGAAGCATAGTCAAGTCAATACTGAACAGAATTAGATCATGGAATCTCTAACACTAAAGCGGGACAGACGAAACGCAATCATGTTATTTCCGCTCGGACGAAACGAACGTGGAAATTGCAAAGCACTGTGCTGCTGGGTAACTCGTACAAAGGATTAGATCTGTGTTTTCAAATTGAATAGTGTTCGGCGTTGATTAAAATCGCATTCGCAACTCCTATCTTATACGAAAAGACCTCCGATTTCGGATATCTCGCGGAGTTCTTAAATGCTACTATTACACCTTGAATATCTTCACCTTCACGTGATCGAAAGCAGCCAATTATGATCCGCCGTTGAACAAAAGCTGCACTCGGCTCGAGTGGACACTCGCGAGCTGCTCCACTAAGAGTCCGGTAAATTGAACAAGTCTCAGTTTTATCAGTGGCAATGAGTTGCCCTCGTGCCGCCATTGGATCGACCGCCACTCGAAAGGTAAAATTTGCGTTTTTCGAAATAACTACTAAACCTTGTATTCATCGGCGGGTTTATACGATCTGCAGCTCTCTCTAATGTGACTTATCGATGGACATCATATCTCTAATTGACTTGTACATTTTTTACATGTAAATAATCCTTGTCGTCTAAAATATGAATTAGATTGAAAAAATTTGTTTGATTTGTATATGAATCATACTATACTAAATATTGTACATAAACATCATAAGCCAGATCTGATGAAAGCAATGACTCCGTTTATCGTGATAGAAAAAATTCATATTATGCAAAGGCATTTAGTTAAAACATTAGGCATTATAATACGAATTGAATTCACAACAATACAAAGCTTTTGTACAATAAAACATAAAAAAAAATGTTCTCTTAAATATATTATTCAAAGGCAGTCACGCGTGACTGTCTAAGAAGATAACAGGAACGTATATTGAAACCGAACTCACAATTATATCTTCAGTCACGTTACATAATTGTCATTTTCCAATTGAAAGCGTATGTCTTTCCGCCTGTTAAAATTTGTGTCTTATTAAATTTTTGATTTAGAATAAAGAATGTAAGGTATACATTAACTATAAGTACTGTTTGGGTTACGTAATTATCAACTCACTGCAGTATAGACATGCGACATACCTACTTATTAAATCTGTACATACCTAGATAATTCGCTCAAACCAAAAAATTTATTACGCTGTGCACTGACTGTTAATGGAGAATTTTAAACTTTAACAATTCCCATACAATACAATGAATTTTTCTATTATTATTTAAAACTGAAATTTATTAATATATATTTGGGATCTACTAAATTCCTAGTTTGTAACATTATATATAAAATAAATCTTGCATATTCGACAAAATTGTTCAATATATACTTCATTATATACAAGATACAACTAAAGTCTAAGTATAAGATACATTACTATTTTACGTAACTAATGGTTCAATGAAATTTTACATGTACAAAAATACACAGCTGAATTGAAGCACGGTCCGCGTTGTCACAAAAACTGTTAAGTTTTCTATCAGCGTTGAATTTGATCTGTCCCATCATGTTATTTCCTCGCGTCTAACGGCGGGACAGATGGCGCGCCGAGCGCGCGTTGATTATCTCCAATTGAGTTGACAGTTCATACCAGTTCGGTTCAGATTTGACGAGGTCGTCCACTTGCTGCTCATTTTTGTCTACATCTGAGGCAGACACAAATAAAAGAAAACCCGGATCATTTTGCCTCACGCGTCGTTGATGGTGGTCATTGGATAAGCCGTGGCCATTGTGTTGCTTATCTATTAATATATATATTGCGCTCTGTATCACTTCTTATTATCATCTGCATTCTAAACTGTTTTCACTGTGTCGTTTTACATAATTCTTTAAGAGAGGTGAATTCATTGGTTTCAATTTCATTATTTTACTTCTGTAACGCTACATAATTCCACATCATTCACTGCCTTGTTCCTAACTAATTTGTAGTCTACTAAATAGTACGTAAATTTGGCAGTAAAATTACCAGTGGACGCCGTAGGACGTCAATCTTAGTTAGGAATGTTCCCGTTAACGACCGTTCCTAGACAGTGCAAAAACAAACTGAAACCTCCAAGTATCCTTTATTTACGTAACATTATTATAAAACTATTTCCAGTGTTTCAATTCAGCAAACATTTTATGTGAGTGACAGCGTACAATGATATTTACTTATTTTGTTTTGTTGTGTTTGTTATTCTATGAAAATTGTATTGTTATTACTTTCTTGTTCCCATTCTTGATAGTTACTTTGGAATTTATTATATAAAATGTCTTCTCTTATATTTTCAACATTCACTTGTACGGACAGAGATCACCCGCAAAAATATTTAGGTCACGTTGGAAGCTTTGACAAGTTCTAAATTGGTACCGTTAGCGTGAATTATGGCAGTGGATTATACTGGGTAGTTGAGTATCACGCGAATCGGGCATAGCTAATACTTGGATCAATACTAGTTTTGATACCACGACAACAACCACTAAGACAAGAAAGCAACACTTTAATCCGTTGTTATAGAACTGTTTTGTTACTGAGTTTTTGTCAGTTTGTTATTTCCTAGGGCTATTTTCAAATACATATAGATATTATTTGTTATATTTGTACATACTATTTTACACGGTTGGGTAGATATATGTTCCTAAAACAAATAGCATTACGGTAAATGCTACCAATATTCAGTATGTAGGTGAAAATACTACCCGAAACGTTACAATTTATTAACTTACGTAGTCGTTTGTGGCTACTTAGTCTGTAAGAAACGCACAAGTGATTCTCGATGAGGTATAAACGCTAATCGGGTTAATTAGGCTGGGGCTTAAGTTTAGGGAGATTTGTCTAATTACATAAAAGCAGTGGAATATCAGAATCGTTTCACCAACTCTTTACACGCTAATATCTTTATAATTGCAATAATCTCGACACTTTTCATTTTAATGTGTCATTAATTATAATTTGGTTCTTGTATACGTCTTAAGTAACGAAGTCAGATTGTTTCTCTTGTGTTGTTCGCCCCATAAGTACAATTTATAACGTTTTTAAAGTCGATTAAAATAATTGTCGATATCAATAAAATGTCCAATTCCAATGTCTCTATGTGTCTTACGATGTTTTAAATGTTTTGAATGTAAAAAATAAAAATCATATAGTGTACTTACATATCAACAAAAATAGAGCACAACTTTCCTACCGCTTATATGTATTCTACGCCTAATACTTACTTAATACTACAAGTGGCGAAGACAGACGATCATAAATAGGTCACATGAAAAATTAACGCTAGTTCAAGGCTGTTAAAATTAAACTGCATTTTTATTTAGTGAACTTCAGTTGACGGTACTAATACAGCATAGTAGTGGATATTGAGTCGATGACATTGGGTGATGAGGGAGTTTCGTTGATGCGGCAGGTCTGTAAGGATAGAGATATTTGGCAGTCAGTGTATTCTGCCCATCCCGTGAGGGACCTGGCGTGAAGATATGTATGTATGTAATTTCAGTTGACTTTAGATTCGCTCGTTAGTCTAGTGATTGCAAGTTCGGATACCGAGGAATAATTTCTGGGGTAAATAAATATCTACTATTGAATTTGAAATTCTCAGTAGTAACGGGAAGTCTGGATTTGCGCTTGGTGTATGACAATAGTCTCGCCCCTTATTACATGGGATGTATGTCATAACAGATAACACGTAAGAATACTGCAATCTTCAGCCTACTCTTCTTCAGCCTTCAGCCTACTTCAGCCAACGAGACAGTCACTCTTCGGAGAGATAGAGGCGTGATATCATGTACAAAATTTTACACTGCAGCTCTTCCCCACTATACTCGTATTAAACAAAGGGTATACAATCAGCGATACTTATTGTTCCCAATCAAATTGTCCGTATCCAGATGTAGCGTGTGCGCACTTCCTGCGCGGATGTGACCCGCTGACCGCTCGACGTCACAATGGGCGACTGACACGCAAGGTTAAACCCGTCGGGGGACACGGAGCTAAACACTGGAGCGTTTCAAGGCAGTAAACATTTACTACGCGTTGTACAAATAAATCCTCTTCCATTTAATAAGAATGTTACTAGGTCATATATAGGTCTTTATTTATTTTGTCTTATTTAATTGGTTGTGTTGGTTTGTAAGAACGACTGCCGAACGAGAGGTTTTGGATTCAAATCCCGGATCGGGTACTACTCATGACAATCTGGATTGTGCATGGCATGTATGATGTATGGCAATAGACTCACCACCTCACACATTGAAACTTAATTATTGAATGATAGATTCATAGAATAACCTTAACAATTTTGACAACTAAAGTAATAATTAAAGTAATAATATCACGACTAAAGTAATTATTTATGCCAGACTGCATGTTGTGAAGCTGTAACATTTTAACTAGCTATTTAAAATGAAGTCTTTCTTGTTCTACTATAAGGTACATGTCTTACATGTATACACTTAGCATTATTTATGCGTAAATTAAAAGTATTAAAATTTCCAAGTAGAACAAATATTCCAGATTTATTGTTTGGAATCCACCACACAGCATTCAGGCTTAAATACCATTCCGATCGGAAATTTAGTTCATAATGTCTAATTTTTTCTTCTGTTAATTAAACATTTATTTTTTATAAATAAAGAGTTTAATTCACTTTTACGTTCTATAAGTTTTCAATAGATGTTTGAACGAATTGACAATTTACTTCGAACGATCTTAATTTTGGCTTGAGTTAGTATTCAATAGATGGCGCTGTGTTTCAATTTCAAATATTTTTTCATGCTCCAATTTAGTCCATGTGCCGCATGCTGATGCATATAAACTACGTGCGTTTTCAGTTTTTTGCGTACTGTTCATTTATTGTTAGACCATGCGATGTTCGCCGGGTCAGCTAGTATTATTATAATACATTATTATTAATTATAATAATATTATAAATTTAGGATTACATGTATTGAAATAGTTAAAACGAAGCCACGAGAAACATTTCTCCAATGTACAACACGTTTTTGATTGTTGTACTTCATGATTGTTTCTCACTCGCCTGCGGTGGTCATATAACGGACAAGATGTATCCAATTAAAACTTATTATTTTCCTTAATAAAGTTTGTGGTAGTTTTAATTAACATGCCACCCAAATTCCGTCTGAAATAAAATTAGCGGTCCATATTCGTTTGGGCACCGAATTGCGGCGAGGGGCCTCCTTTATGATTATACCGTGAATTAAACCCACCTTTCGCATTTTGTCGGTCTAATTTGGTTTGAATGTAGATGTTTTAAGTAACAAATGTTAATTTGCTTGGTGATATATAATATGAGATAGACAAATGATTATATTGATCCATTTGCACTTAGCTACGTAATTATAAAGAAACGGTTTATTGATGAGTCGACACTGCTTAAGTAACATCTAACATCAACATTTCTTACATGAAAGAATACGCAGCAGTTTAATTTAATAATTTTATCTCTATGTTCCTGGCGTTTGAACAAATATTAAGAACTGGCTAAAAATGAAGCCTCAGTTTCCTATGAAAACAATAAGATGGAGATAATTACTCATCGGTTATTAGAATTGTAGTTATTAAGCGACTTCAGTAGAAGTTTCAGTTCGTGATACAGTCGAATAACAAGAGATTAATGAAAATTTAAAAAATCAACTATATATACATAAGGTACATACATACATATCTTCACGCCAGGTCCCTTACGAGGTAGGCAGAGAGCACAGAGTGTCACTTACAGACCTGCCGCGTCTCCTCCACATTCATCACTCTC
>DWTO01000855.1:0-18571 GCA_018244755.1 Jemadia pseudognetus | reverse complement strand
TATACAGTAAGGATATTACATAGAATGATGATGCAAAAGTCAGCAAAGTTTCCACTAATTACTAACACAGATATTCTACTCTGGAGATGAAGAGCCATTTCAAACTTTATGTCCATGTAACTTGTTAAAACTCAAAAATATTTTAATTATTTCTATTGCCTTTGCTTTATGTACCACATGGCACATGGCGTGGTATCCTGTGTCTCTCACCGAAGATACCAATAGGTACTAAGTTTGCTCTTTATATACTTTATATCCTATGAACTATAAATTCAGATTTAGCAATAAATATTGAATAAACACGAATCGAAACATATAGAGTATTCGCGATGCGTTCAGTTAATAAGTAACAAGACTTAAAATAATAACTACAAATATTACGACTGAGCGACAGTGTGAATAGACCCTAACCATTTAATTTCATCAGCAATAATATTCCTTAGGGCACCATGACTCCCTGTTATCAAAGGAATTAATGAGTAATGTTAAACATAATGCAATGTTAACACCATTGTTTGTTCCATTAGTCATGGCAAGTGACACCATCGCGGGATCAGTACAACGAATTAAGTTCAGAGGAAAATAACTAAATCTGAGCCGCCGACGAAGAAGTGAATTACACGTAATATATAATATTTGCAATTATAAATAATTTACTAACAGTTACAGGACGATTTTAGTAACGGGGAAATATTATTAATTTAACTGATGAAGCATTTTAATGGGAACTCCCTACCATGGGTTGACTGTTGAGTATATACGGGAATATTTTTTTATCCTACATCGCAGTAGGATCCCGGCGACAATTATTACAATAAATATTATATAAATGTATAGAATTCAAGTTTAATATAGAGACTGCCTCTTTGGTCTAGTTGGGGTGCAAGCGCGACAGCCGATCGAGAGGTCCTCGGTTCAAATCTCTGGTCGGGTACTATTGGCTTTTGCTAACTTAGATTTTGTAGTAGTGAGTCAGAGTTTCAATATGTGCCAGGTGTACAGTAATAGACTCACCACCCATTGCATGGTGGAGCTCAAACGTAACTGGTGAAACTACATTCCTTTTACTACTTACTCACTCTCAGCAATTCCTCTGCTCTTTCTCACGGCATTCCTCTGCCAACCTTTTCGGGAATTACAAGAGTGATGTTACGTAAATATAGATAGATGTAACTCAACAACCTAATCTCATGAGCGGCGTACTTCCATTAACAACGCAGTTCACTTTCTCTTATCCAAAGGGGCGGAGCGACGCTTCTCTCTCCCACTCTCGAATTTGGCTGAGCTTAGATCGCCAAGTGATGTAGGTCAGTAGGGCTAACATCACATTGTCTCACTACATATTAAAATATGTGATAAAACAAAATTGAACTGCAATCCTATAAAAATGCAGCTCCTATGCTGCTAAGCAGCTGCTTGTTATCGTTTTCGTATTAGTATGTGTTAATAGAATAGAATAAAATACAAGTATAGTCTATTATAGATATTTAATACGAAATCTGTTGAGTTTGAAATGGAGCTTAACTTAAGCCCGATTCCAATTAATAGTTAGAACGAGTGTTATTTGTTAAAATACATTCGTGGAAGCTATCATTATGCTATTTTGTGATAGCGAACATGAGTTTCGCGCGGCACTGGCCACGGCGGCGCGGGTCTGTTCTGTTCTCTACAACGAGCTTTTGGGATCGACGAATCACCACTTATTCTCGCCATCAATCGGGAGTGACTTGTAGAAAATGCCTGTTGATTTTTACAAAATAGGTCCACCCTTTGCATATTTGTTTCAAAAAGGGTACTCAAAACACCCTAAAATAATTAGAGAACCAGTGAAAATGATTAAATAAATGTTGTTTCATTTGTAAAAGTTAGCGGGCAATCAGGTTTATGTTCAGCTATCAGTACCGTGTCGATGACAAAGACAAGATGAGGTATCAATTTCCAATCAAACAAATCTAATATTTGAACCAAATCTAAACTAGTCGAAATGAATTGACACATTACACGACTAATAACTAGATCGAACTAAGAAATTCCAACTATTATTATTCAAAAAGACTACAAACCTAGATCTTGTTTTATATTAGCACTAAAACGAATAGTATTCGTTTTAAAAACGCTTTAAAATCAATATTTTTGTACCGTAATACTATGTACTATAAGCTAGATCAATGAGGGAAACATCAAAATAGAAAAATACAACAGCAAGAACAGAACTGACCCGTCCACAGCGGTGCGTGCGCGAATACATACATGTACGTATGCAGGTATGCGCGCACGCCGACTTCTAGACCGGAAAACACTAGAAAGTCACTTTTCAATTTTCGAATAGCTACATAATAAACGATCGGATAGTTTTACTAGATAATAGCGATGTTGAGAAAAAGAAATATTTTTTGACAGGAAAGGAACTTTTCAATTTTCGAACGTCTAATACTAAACGATCGGATACTTTTACTAGATAAGGAAAATGTAAAAAAAGTTCTTTTTAATCTCGTCTCGTACTCTACAATTTTGTTTCTCGTCGTATATAAATCAATGTGGTTTCAATTAAAACATAGGATGAATAGACATATGCTGTTTGTGTAAAGAATTAAGAATGGTTATGTGCAGGATGGATTATTTAGTTCTTTATATGATGTTCGAAGTTATTTATTCCAGCACGTTTGTATCACTAACACGTGTTAAATTAATGAGAGTTAATTAACGAAGGAATGCAATCTGTCCATATTTTCCACCTGATTTATTCATTAATACAGTTAAGTGTTAAAATGCATTTTCTACCACTTTTATAGAGTACCTATTTTATTACACTGCATTTGCTACTTTTTGTCCCCCGTCCTCTGTCTACTGTAACCTCCTTCGCAAGCTACACGACCTTGCCGGACTACTTCCAATACTGAGTTGTTTGCATTAAATAACGTAAAATTTATAGAAGAGTTTAATAAGTTCTGAAAAAATATTCGCACCGTACAAATGTTTTATGAATAGCAATAAACCAAACATCAAATAAATAAATACAACATTAATGTAAAAATTTAATGTTCTCTTTTTACATCATTTAAAACTCTAAATTGAGTATTCATAAGGAGAACGAATATAAATATTTAATCTATTTCTAAAAACGAAATCATAAACCCATGATACCCATAAAATCCATCCCGTTCCATTACATTCAAATCAAACGTTTCGCAATGGGTTATCTATGGGGGCAGAAGTTTGTAAGAGTGTATCTTTTCTTCCTTCGAAGCAATGAGTACTGTCGACATAAATCATGTCTATGACATTAAGAAATGGATTTGTGCTATATTTAGGTTAATAGTTGGGATATAAAATTGCATATACATTTTTATTTCACGCTCGAAAGCGCTTTTTATGATTTCAGATTACGAAACAAAATTATCTATGACTAGAAAAAATAATTTTTTTAGCATTCAGTTTTTGCGTTCAAGTTTGACAACTTTTAATTACCTTTAGATGTTACATATTAAATTAAAATTAAATTAAAAAGGTTTTGTATATTAAGAACATTTAAATTTATGTAACATTCATAACATATAATTAGTTCTTGTAGATAAGAATTGCAGGCGCAATTATTAATGAACGAATATTATAATTTAGGTGTCTTTACACATTTACGTGTGAATGATATAACATTATTTTACGTTTCACTGATGCGAAGGTAGGTACAATACCATGTAGTGTTGTTAAATAGGACCACACCTCACCGATGACCATCGCGACATTATGGGCACCTATGTGTACGTTTTAAAATGAATGAAAGCTGTTTACACAAACGTGTAGCATTACTACGCCGCCGGTTCTACGATTCGGTGGCCAGTTACGAATGACCCGCCGCGTTTCCCTCCCTAAAGTGGCGTAAGGGCGACCAAGGGGCACGTTTAGATATAGTCAAAGGTCGCGCGGTTGGTCCTGATGAGGCGTTGAGTTGCAGCTATCGAGAACTCACTGGCAGTCGGTCCGCGACGCACGCCAAACGCACTCGCAGTCAGTTTGTAAAGGAACGCTGAGCGCGCCAAACGCGTTTCGAATTTCAAATCGGTGTTTTTTTTTTCGTAAACTATCCACTGCTGAGTGATCTCGAGTGCCTTCGCGTATTTTTTAATCGTCCACTGGAATTTAAATAAGCTCTCTGGGTAAGAAGATTATTTACATTATAGTCTGCTAATATTTGATTTTATAATATTATAGATTTATATTCTATTTTTTTAATATGTACGATAATCCAGGGCGACTTTTTTGTATCCAATGAAACACAAAATTAGTCTAAGAGCTTATACAGTGTAGATAGGAATATGTAGGTAATCTCAAAGATTTACTTACTACGGTTACTAGATTTGTTTACTAAATCTATAAAACAAAGTCTGATAACAATTAGAATTATTTTAGACTGTACAAGGCATATTGTTCAAATTCTTCTTCCAGTCCATAGAAGTTGTCTATGATTCTATTCTATTCTAGTTCTATTCTAAATATGAGTATAATTTTAAGACCCTTCGCAATGACGAAATCCTTTAATAATATCCATACAAATAACTATAATTATTGATATGTCATCACTCCAAATCCCTTACGGTGTAGGTAAAAAGCTCCAATCAGATCTGACGTGGCTATTATACAATAATCATCCACTAAGTTAAGTAATAAGTATAATCCTAGAATCGTATCATCTATCTGATCCACTATACCTAGCTGCACAAATATTCCAGAATATTCTGCCGCCTTCTAAATGTTGTTATTGCGTGTATTGTAATTTTCTAACGTGCGCATGCATACATAATGGCATTCTTTTACAAGTAGTTGGATGTGCGATTAACTGTAGCATAGATAAGTTCAGTTAATTATTTAGTGAACAAAAATAACATACGAGAATGTTTATGAATTTAACGCGAATGTTTATATTTCGGTGCTAGCGCTCTTCATTTCAACACAAATAATTATTTAAACAAAAAATAATTAATGTTTTTTTTATAATATTGTGCCCTCAAGATGGCTCCTATTAATGGTTTCGAAACTTGTAAAAACAATTAAATGTTTTTAGGTACCAAATTAAAAATATAATTTCCGTATACACGGGCATAAAGCTTACAAATAGCTTTCCATGGAAACTCAACTACATGATACTGAGTGCTTTCGGATTCCATCCCTATCTACCACCATGAACAGAATACCGATCTGTAATCAAGTTGGTTTTGGTGGATAGCCACGGTTTTGTACCACCTTGTTAAAACATACCTCAACCTCGTTAATTAACCTGACAACATTACTACGTGGTACTAAATTAAAAAAGTACAATGGTTGTAAGGGAGCCAGGGTTATGATACAATAACAATTACAGTCTCGCCGCTACAAAACACCGCCTTATAAATGAAGTTTACACTACGGCTCGTTCCAATTTTTGCAAAATCTGCACTATCATATTATATAATAGTTGCAATTCCTCGCATCACAATTTACAGTGGTCAGTTATGTCACTACATACGAAAAAAGAAAAAATAAAATCAATTAGTTGTAATATAAAAAAATACGTAGCAGGATAATCAAACAGACCTATGTAAATTATTCCAACTCGACTTATTGACGACGCAAGATCATATTCTCCAATACCACCTCGTAATACAAAGACAGGTATGTTTTAATACTGTAGAAGCAATAACTAAGAAAACTTATATCCAATTGTGTGTCGAGCTCGTGCCTACCTAAGAGGATGTAACTTTTTCTACCCCAAGCTTTATCATTTAAACCACACCCACATAACCACTAATCTGATACAGACAATGGCTCAGTGTTAATCACCCACCGACACAACAGATTATACAAAGCTCGCATTAACATTCTTTATGGTTCAAGCAACGTCGAACATTATTATGTAATCACGCTAGATCCCTTAAGGGATAGGCAGTAAACACTCAAGTGTCATATCGGTTCCGATCGGTTATCGGTTATCGATCGGTAACGATATACCTCTATCGTTACCGATCTAACTGGTGAAACGTGGGAGTGTACTACACTCCTCTGCCTATCTCTTCGGGGATAACAGGCGTGATGTTACGTTACCGATCTAATTTGGTTTATTGGCTCACTCTCTCCTTACAAGTTATTGACACAAAGTACACTTAATTTCCATAAGACAGATAATAGCTTCGTTTTATAAAAGCTGTAAACACATTCGCAATCAACTACTGTTAGCGCTAGACGTAATATCTGGTTATTCAATAAAGAATTAACCAGTTGCATTAATCATTAAGTATTGGAAAGCCGGTTAGTTATTAAATGATCGCTGAGTAGTAAGTAGCGAGTAATAAATGGCGCGAATATTTGACGCGGCAACTATTGGAAAGTGGATGCGTGCGTTCCGTCCCAGCGATTGGCATTTGTTGGCTGACTTATGTATGCCGGAGGCAACGCGCCGTGAATGTCACGCCTCATACCTATATCTGGTTGTAATTAAAATCTTTCATCCCTATTAGAATACATTGTTTTATTTGTTGAAATATTTGGCACTCTGTGCCCGCTACCTAACCAGTAAGGGACCTGGCGTCAAGATATGTATGTATGTGTGTCTGTTTTAGTTGTTGGAATTAGGAACCTGCCGCTCTGTAATTTCTCATCATCACCAGGGTTGGCTGGTAGAAAATGCTACTCGGCATTACTTCCGCTTTTTGTTAACAACAATAAAGGATAGTAAATGAATATAAGAATAAAAAAGTCCTTCTATACCTGGTTACTATATCGCCTTCTTAATTTGGTTTATTAAGAGAGTTGAGTCAGAGTTAACAGTGACCATACGAAGGCGAATCAAATTGGTGTATTAAAGCTCATTAAAGCATGTGATTCTCGACAGCTGTAGCAATGGAAGGACATGTGATAGTTTGTTTATTGCACTTTTTATTTGGAATTGATTATGAAAATAAATACACGCATGGACTTGGGTAATTACGGAACGCGTCACAGTACACATTTGTTACAAGGAATCGGACGTAACACAATATTTCCCCAACTATTCACCAGAAATTGTTTTCCGGTTCATCAAATCCATCATATGCTTAAGTTAGGATAATTTTGCGCTTCTCTTTCCCTACAAATGGATAACCCTGTTAAATTTACCAAAATTCCATAAGCGCTCACTTGTTAATAAACTAACATTCAAGTATGATCTTTTAAATAGTTGGATTGCTTGTTTCATCAGGTGTCCGATTACGGGGGCGGAGCGCGAGTGGTGTGGGCCATGACGGCGGGCGAGCGGGAGGCCGAGGCGCAGGCCAAGAAGGGCGAGGAGGGCTCGGGCAGCGAGCGGGACAACCGGGCCGCGGCCGTGCTCAAGCAGAACTGGTGTGTTGGCCTGAGGATCGTTGAGCTGGTGAGTTGGAACAGGGATTTATAGTACTAATTAATCCCTAAGTTTGATCAGGAATATGAAAACGTTGAATGCGTTAAAGTTGAAGACAAAAAAAAAGCTGGCCATGATTAGGTATATGAAGATTTACATGTATTAGAAGGGTTTTCTTTTGGTTTAGTTATCCTAAGTGTTTACAGATAGGTTGAAACATTTGAAGCTTTAAATAATACTGAAATGCATAAAACAGTATACGAGTAGTTCACTGATAAATGTAAAAGAGTTAACGAGTTATAAAATAAAATTTCAATTGTTGAAATTATACTAACACCACAACCTTGTAGAAAGGTGCATTCCGCAGAGTGGAGAATATAAATACGAGGTCCAGCACAAGGAACATCAAACAAAATGAAACGGAAACGTATGTAGGGAGCGAAGCGTATATCTCACTGTTGTTGAGGTATAATAAGATACGCCTTTAATCTACATTTCCTACAATTAAGGCTAAATCGGAGCGGATGGAACAATTGAAACATAATAATTGTACGATTTCTCTTTAAAGGAAACAAAATTTGTTTCAACATAATTAAATGTCACGTGTACTGATTTTATCGACCATTTTAATAATAGCTCATCCGTCGTATTAATAGCACGAAAATGTTCGTTGATTAATTTCGTCCGTATTGTAATTAACCCTGCCGGCTAATTGTTGATTTAAATTGTATTGCTACAGGTTGTTCAATTATAAGCAACAACAAAAAAATATAGTTAAGATGCCTCTAATTTTGATACCATATTGATGATATGGAGAAATCATAGCACTTATTAAAATACCGTTGGAATAGAAGTACCTACCTAAATTATAACAATATAGTGTAACAAATATTATTCAGTGTTAGTTCATTGAATGGGTTTTTTCTAATATTTATGGTATCTAATAATGACATAAATCCAAACTCCGAGATACTATTGGAAATTTTAAATTGGAAATACACAATAATACTTTCCCCAACCGGGGAATCGAATCCAGGAACTTTGCTCGGCAATAGCGCTTGCAATTGGACTAAGGAAGCAGTTAGAACAAAAATTTATGGGAATTATTGAAGAAAAATTACGTTTTCGAAGTGCGTAATATAAAATCGATATGACAGGAATGGGCGTAACGTATCGATTGCGGTTCGATCGCATGTGACATACGAGTAAGCACCGAAACGTGAGAACGGCTGAGTGGCAGCGACACTGGATAATTCAGTACGGAATAGTACGGAATACAATGTCCTTGATACACAAAGCCACTTTGTGTCTTCATTAAAACTTCACAATCACTGGTATTGTGAGATTCGTTCATGACTCTGTTTTTGCGCTCCGATCCAAGGTGTTCACGAGTACATTGACGATAATCAAGCGAGTGAGAAGTGATCGACTGGTGGAAATAATTGTAAAGGAAACTTTGAACATTTGCGTCTCTAGGTATCATTTCAATTTGTGTCTTGGTCATTATTGCACTAACTTATGCATTACAATCTGACTCAACTTTGAAATTTGACAGTTGGGTACTAAAAAGGTGACGGGGTAACGGCTGTGAAACGCCAAAAATACTCATCGCGTCAAATCATCATCAAAGAGCAAAGAGAAGAACGCGTGAAAGCGAGAACGCCGGGTCGTTAAGAAAACAACCAGTGTTTAGAATAGAACACGTTTATGTTTAAGAATATTCAAAAGGAGAAAATGGGATTTGTCAACGACGAAATACGCTTTCACTCGGGTAAGATCAGCGTTATTGAAACCGAGTTTGGTAAATTTTATTTTACCTCTTTGTACGCTCTCCACTATTGTTGTCAGGTATTAGCCAAAAACTAAAAATAATTCGCAATTGGTACACCGTTTTCACAAATCATGCCGACGATAAGCAAAAAATTCAAGCCAATCAATACAATGCAGTCACTTTCGACAATGGCAATTTTCTTTAAAATTATAGCCTGATGAAACTGTACTTTTACGCCGACTGAAGTATGTTCAACAGTTTTTTCCGGTTTATTTCATAATGGTGTTTCAACTAGCACTGATAGCTTAGTGGTTTAGAATTCAGCTTTTCAATCTAGCGGTTCCGGCTTCTAATTTTAACACGCACCTGCTGCTTTACGAATTATGCGCGCTTTAGGAATAATTTTATCATTCGTTGCAACTGTGACGTGAAAACCATTGTAAGGAAACCTACATATCTTAGATTTCTGTGCAATGTTCTCCATACTACATGACCTCTGCCAAGCCACATAGATCAGTGCAGCAGACAGCAGCCAGACGCTTGTCCAACAGTGAAACGATAAAACGGATGTTGATGATTTGAATGATCAAGAAGACTATAGGACGCTTATAAGATATACAGTCGTTGTAAGATGTTTTTTGTATGAAGATATGATTAACTATTGACCATGAACATGCTTGCAGTCTTTTGATGACAACATTAAAATGCTGCGTGAAGCTCAACCATGGACACCAAGCTTTTTACATTTCGAGATATTGTGAACAACGAAATATACAAAACATTCCTCACTATAACAGTGTTAGGTCTTAAAATTATTTATAAGACTTATTATACATAATCTGATAGGTCGAAATAATCCTAACCTAACAGACCTTTCAGACTCAAATCTCAATCCTTCTCCAAAAACCTACAATTAAAAAAGTGATCCTGACATTTTATGTCTAATGCTGTAGCAGTCGTTACGTACGGAGGCGAATTTATAGATATCCATGTTTAGACCTCCACTGGTTCCAGGTCCTTGCCGTGATCGCCATTGGCCTCATCGTTGGCGCCCTCTACTGGCCGGAGGTGATGGGCTCCAAACATCGACACATCGCTCTCATCTATTCGTCTTACTCCAGTGAGTAGTACACACAATAATTATTATTACTATTGCAACGTCACGCTAGGTCCCTTGCAGGATACATAGAGAGCATAGAGTGCCGAATATGTACATCCTTAGTTATCCTTATAGCCCGGGCGTGCTTCTCCTACATTCATCACTGTCTTCATACACGCACGCAATTGTCATAAATATAATGATAAAAGGGTGCGTGTCAAATGTGCTTCAAATTCCATTACTAAAATTATTACTAAGTATATTGCAGCAATTAAGGAATCATATAACGTGAAAGTTGAGTAAGTAATTCTTGTAATGAATTAATTTCATAAACATAGATATCAAACTTATTACGACATATCTTTCTAGAATAGATACCTACTTGTGTTGTCCTATATTTTGTTCTATTTTGAATGTCTTGTGTACATAAACTACACCTATGTGTAAATATCACGGGAACTTGTAGTTTATGTGTTACCAGCATACTAACAATTATTGAAAGTACCTACGGACAATTTTTTTGCAAAATTAAATGGCTGCGGTCAAAATAAAACAAGTCATTTCGTTGACATTTTAGATACAGTTCAGTAATGGCGAAAGGTGTGCACATTGTTATTGAATAGATGTAAAAATAGTTATTTCTTATAACGAATAAATTTAAAAATCTTATTGTTAATTTAAAATTGTTTTGTTATTTATAGATCTTTGTGTATTTCTATCGAAAATCTGTCGTCAACGCAGTGGCTAAATAACACTATGTCTATTTACACAATTGAGAAAAACCATGACCCGATTGTCGCAATAATATCGTTCGAATCATTCAATTTAGAGAGCAATTTTATACTTGAGAATCGATTTCAAACGTTTAAAGCCAATTTATTAGTCTAATGATCTGTTGAAATTAACGGTAAAAAAGATTTATAATTAAGTTAAAATACGGTCTCAGTGCGTGTACAGGGTTCGTAATTTCGAAATTCTCATATTTCTGTGAAGCAATGACTATTCGATAAATTTTGTTTGTAACGCTTGGTATGTTAAAATGTTAACCAATTAGTTTTAAATTAAGCGTGTCCTCATTGTTCTAAATACTTTTGAAATAAATGAAGTAACTCCTTAGATATTTTTGTCGGTGTCTTCCTTCAGTTAATTATGGGTTTGAACTCTGTATCGGAGGGTTCGAGAATTTTTTTACGGATTGGACAGTAGCCTTTAAATAATACTAGAAACATGTTTCTAATTAATATTTAAATTGAAATATTTGAAATATGCTCACCACCTATTGCATAGTGGGACGTAAATATAACTGGTGTAACTTGGGAGTGTACTACAAATCTCTGCTTACCTATTGGGGGCTCATAAGTGGAGTTACGATTATATTTTATTGCGACAGGCTTCATCATCATCACCGGGGTGCTCATCATCGCGCGGCTGTTCGGTGAAGCGGCCGGCTGGCGCACCTCGCTGCTGTTCTCCATCCTCGGCTTCGTCATGTTCACCGCAGCCGCTGGCATTATATTCTATAGTGAGTTCCGACCATTTTTTTTTACTCTTATTTTACCGCGAATGTATTTTGACACTAATGACATTTTAATTTTTTTAAATTTGAACCAAACGTCCAACTGCCGTACCCCATAACCTGACTAAACTGTCAAGGTCTTTAACTGTAAGGCTAACAGTGGCAGTCAATTATCAGTATTACTAGTACATGGCACTAATGATTGAAACAAGCCGTGCGAGTTACGTCATGGACTCAGCAAGACGGACGCAGTGAGACGTTAATACTTCATGTCCAATCTCTGCAAGCATCTACTTACGTTAACTCGATCGCGTTAATCGCGCGCAAACAGAAGCCAGCCATTGCAGTTAACGGGCTATTCAATGAACCGTGAACGTGGAATACAGTTGTTACAGTATAATGCATCTAACAGAACGTCACGCATGTGTTATCCTAAGGGGGTAGGCAGAGGAGTGTAGTACACTTCCAGGTTTCACTAGCTATAGGTATTATACATAAGTATTACCATGAAATGGGGAATGAGAATGTTGCCATAAACCGGGCACAAGCCCAGACTCCGGGCAAGTATTGGAAATTTCAAATTAGAAAAACTCAATAATAATTTGCCTGGCCTGGGAATCGAACCCAGAGCCTCCTGATCAGAACTAGCGCTAGCGATCTCTAGACGAATGAGGCAGTCAAGTGTTTCACTGTATTCTACTATTATTATATAATTATCGCTTTAACGATCGCTTTGATTACAACGCTGTACAGCCAACGAGATATGTACCTACCCGTTACATCGTAACAGGTATTTACGCGTACTGGTTAAAATAACTTGCTATGCGTATCGATAGTTACGTGTAATAACAGATAATTAACTGTTATCTAGTACGCAAGATACTTAACATTACTGTAATTATTCAGATGTAAAAAATTGGTAAATTATGCCTCAGGTTCTCTCTTAAACCTCTACACATTATAACGCATTTGAACGTTTAATGTTCACGAATTACATTCGTCTGTAATGTCGTCTGTACATTGGCAGTTTTTTGTGCGATTGATATAAAATATTAACTGACGGCAAATTTTCCAACTATCTCAGCGAACTACACATCATTTCTAAGTGTAGAACGTATTTGTATAGAACACATTGGAAGTATATTCAAATTTACATATTCATAGACTCGCCGATACCGTTACACGTATTTAGTACGCACGGTACAAACTGCTCACTTTACTGTAAATAGTATGAAATGGACAGGGATTTGACGTGTGCCATATCCGCTTCTAACCGAGTCATTGTTGCCATATCGAAATTCAATTATGCAACACTAATATATTAATCATTGTTCGCAATTATCAGAACTGTATAAAACATGACTATGCCATGTAGTATGTAAAAAAAAAACACAAATACAATAGTTTATACGATTTGTTGCTTGATAAAAATTGAACATGCTCAGGTTTTATTACTACTTAGTTGTTATATTCGTTATATATATTTCGTTATATATTCGTTATATAATTATATGTTGTTATATATATTTCAATTCGCGAAATTTTTTAGAAAACTGATTATGTTCATTCCAGACTGGCACACATCCTACTACGCGAACATACGTCCCAACAAAAAGGCCTACGATCTCCTGATATCGTCAGGAGTGTTCTCCGTCATCGATGCTGCAATATTCCTCGTGCACGCAGTCATTACTTTCAAGAACGAAGCGGATTACTAACACTGACCGGTGTTGCACTCACCACAAACCGAGATCACATCAATGCATAACCAAACCTAATTTAAAAACGTAATCAAAGATATTTTAAATTTTTATTAATTATCGGAGAATATTTATATTAATTTTTTAGTTTTAGAATATAAGGTGCATATTATATCATTTTTATTTACTCCAAAGTATTATATTAGGTTACTTATATTCCGTTGGTTAAGTTCACTTTAGTATGGATAGTTGTATATATAATGTGTTGTCCTGAGGAGTAGCTATTGGGATTGTTGTAATAATATAATTATGAACTAATATAAAATAGAAATAGTTTAAGTGTTCTTGAAGGTTGTCCTACGATGCAGCTAAGTAAGAAAAATATCGGTGCAGCTAAAATTAGACTTATACAGTGGACATCATTTTTGGCTGAATATATGCATGTTTAAAGGAGTTAAAAAATGTTAATGTAAATCGTTCATTGTTCAAACACACTTTTTTATTCCAAGTAAATATTTAAATGGTCATTCATAAGTTCTTACTTATTAAAATATTTTTGAATTTTAAAAACACGAGGCGTAAAAATATCGCTAGGGATTTTTTTTGTCACGTACAGGTAGAAAAAATATAATTTTCACTTTGTCATATTATTTTTGCCGTAGGACTCTCGATCGAAATGAAACCACCGTTGCTAATACTAACATACTGTAAGGTAAGTACATGAATGTTTAAAAAAAATTTCAACTGTCGTATTTGACAGCTATGGTGGCGTAGCGTTTCATAACAGCTACACAGTACTCGGCGAAACTTAAAAACAATGGATGAATGGAGTTTAATTTATCGTATTTTAGTTACATTTTAAACGCACATTATTATTATTAATATTATCGATAGTTTAAGATTTTTTTTTATTGTATTTAAAGGAAGAACCAAAGCGTTAATCAGTATCCGTCCAGTGCTAGATAAGTTTAATTTGTAACACTTAAAACTGGTCAGTAATACATTCGATTGTACGAATCGTCCTTTATCGAATCGTTTCAAGACTATTTTAAGTTTTCTCCAATGAATCTCAAAGCAGCATCGATATATCAATATATCATCGATACATACAAAATTCGATGCATACAACACAAAATGACAGGAGATCCTGCGGATGAGATTCTATAAGCTAATACATTAGATCTTTCTTTATCTTACAATCTCACTTAACTTCTATTTCCTCCAACTTCTTTATGAAATGCTGTAATCTGAATAACATTCCCTATTTTTCCAATTTAATACGTAGTACATAAGATGAATTGGTTTATTGGAAGATCAAAATTTTAAATTAAGAATATTTTTCAATCGTCGTCTTTAGTTTTTTAAGTTATAATTGTTTAGATGTAGTATAATTTTACCGGGCGTGTTGTGAATGTAATCGTATTTGTAATTTAACGTTTTAACTACGTTGTTATAAGGATATGCATTGTTAGTTAAATATATACGATTAAATTTATTTTAAATGACATTTGGCGCTAATGTTACCTTAATAATCCGCACAGCATCCGGCACAGCACTGATGGTACTCGCGTCACCCGGTCGCATACGTTTTGTAATAAAGTTGGTAAATATAAAACATGACATGGTTATTGTACATATACATATATATATTTACTACATTCATTGTATCCGCTGTAATTTTATTAAATAAATAATCAAAATGTCATCATGAGTTATTATTTTACGATTAACTTTTTTATATGCTTAAAAATTCTCTGGAGGTTCGGACATATCGACGAATGGCAGAGGAAAGTATGACACATATAACACGAATGTGTGGATTCGGGTTTCGAGACACCGAGAATCGTCTATCTATCTTCACCAAATTGGTCAAATATTGGCTGGTGAGAGAGCCACAAGTCTATGAAACCGGCGTGCATGTAAGAGAGTGATGAATATAAGAGACGCGCGGCAGATCTGTATGGATAGAGATATTTGACACTCGGTGCTCCCTACCAACCCAGTATGGAACACAATACAGAGTAATATTTAATATAATATGAAAAAATGATTCAAAACGGTAGTAAGAACGCTTTTTAAATTTACGGCATTCGATAGCATAGTTAATATGCTTTGATAGACGTCGTCTATTTGTCTTCATTTACCTCATTGGCTACGTTCCACTAACGGTTCACAACGCCTGAAACACTCCTTTGGCCGTTTCACATGGCGCCTACGATCGTTGCGGTCACGGTGAAACCGTCACTAATGACATCATAACTTACGCTCACGTGGAACTCGCAACGACAATTTCAAGACCTGGGTCGTAGAGAGCGTTGCAAGAATTGGCGGAATTTTAAAACGTCAAAGCAATAAATATATTAATATCAAATGTTTTACCTTCGCCGCAAAAAAACATGATATATTAGAAATATTATTTTTCATTGTTATTTTAGTACTCATATTTTCGTACACTTAACTTTCCGTGCTTAAAACAGTTTCAACTAGAAGTGATAACATTTTTGACTTTAATGTGTCCTACATGTTCGAATACAGCTTTTATAGATGTAAAGCTAAAAAATAAAGTAAAAAAACCGAAAAATAGAAATAAAGTAAAAAAAATGAAAAATGATTCGGAACCCCATAGTCATTCCTTGATTGAAATGTGGGAGTGTTCTACATTCTTCTGTCTACCGTTTCGGTGATTACAGGTGTCACATTACGTTGTGTGTTAGCAATTTATTAGAGCAATTGTCAACAAAAAATCCTCCGTATAAAAATTCCAAAGAACTTCGTTCATATTTTATTTTATAAAGGATGCAAATTAACTCACTAAAAATACACTTATATAGTGTTTATCGTCAGCATATTCTGATTCTTGATTCTGGTAGAGGCCGTGGATTTTTAATTAACATCGTCGTAGAATTACAAACAATTAGAAAACAGACACTATAAAAGTAAAAAAGAAAACCTTAAGACTACAGTGTTTCAAATCAATCATTAATAATAACAATTGCATATGACACCCCCACTTTAAGATTACCTTATGTAGAAAGGAACTTAGACTTCATTAGCATCCGCTATAAAAGCGCCATTTTATTTCTTGTATAATTAAATCATAAAAATAAAATAAAAATGATACACCTTTTTCCCTATATTTTCGTTTAATAAGAAAAATTTACGCGCACATAAAATTATAAACTTTGTTTGCTTAGGTGTAGAGACAGCAATCGCGTGTTCACTGGTAGTATCCGAACGTGAAAATAACCTAAAAACTCGAACAGAACAAAACTTTAACTTTAAACCAAACTTTAAATATATATCATAACATAATAAAATTATCATAACATACCTTTTCAGCTTTCGCTAAATAAATCCATAGTTTGCGCCATGTTGAAAACTTCTTTTGATCACTAAAATTATATTGCATTTCTTTCGATGCATAACGAGTGCTAAGAGGTGATCGATAATTACAGAACTCAGAATTTTGTATTTCAGCTGGAGCGTCAATTGAAAACATATTAAATTTCACTTAATAATTACGTTCTTAAATGTTTCAGCGCAATTTTTTTGTAGACTAAACAGCTGACTGGTTGTCAAGACACTGTCATACAATACAGTTTAACCTTAAGGTCCCGCAAATACGCGGCAGAATCCAACTGCGATAACAAGGTTATCACTTTTAGTCTGATGTAATTTATTGGAAATGAAAACTGTTATTGATATTGCAAAGTAGAGTTCTTGCATTATGTTTTGACCTTGTTGTCGTAACTGAGTTTGTTGGTCACGTTGTTATAGAATTTCTGCGGTTTCATAATAAACTATTCCAACACGTTAACACTCAAGTATCGTGTTACTATTATAGGTTGCAAAAACATAATGAAATCTTTATACAGTCATATCATCCTTTATACAATCATATCAATGCACTAAAATCAAAATTGTATATAGTGTTATGATAGTGTCCTTTTAGTTCTAACAATATAATTTTCTAAATGGCATTTATTTCAAGCAATCAGATAATGTTGCAAGATATTTTGCCAAGTTTAGGGATCTTAATGATCTCTATTATAGAGTTTTAACTAAGAAGTAAAATGAAACGTTGTTAAATATAAAACACTTTATTTACAACAATGCATTCACAGTAAAGTATTTCAAACATGTATAAATCTATATTGTATACAAAAATAACTTTACATTTATTGTCACTGAGTATAAATGTGAATATTTTATATGTGACCAATTAAGACAACACTTCAGCACATTTTATTACAATATAGTTACACAAAACCTTACAAACTTGTAGTCTATAAGATTTGTAGAATTTTCTTATGTGATGCTTAAATTATTCAATGACAATTTTCAAAATGCCACTATCTACAGGTGAAATATATATATTATCTTAGTCTTGAGTCATATTTAAAACCACCATTGTGCTAAATTAATATTTATTTCTATTTTCCATATTAAAGCTTGCATTATAAAAAGATACATGACAATAATAACATCAAAAACACATTTAACATTATGAAATATTATCATGCACCAGAGCTGAAAAAAAATTATACACATTTCTATTACATTTTATTTATACATTGTCAATTCTTAGATGTGTAGGTTTTGTTGTATATATATTATAGGTATACAAGAATACTTAACTACGTAATATCACGCCTGTAATCCCCGAAGAGGTAGATAGAGGATTATAGTACACTCCCACATTTCACCAGTTATGTTTACATCCCACTATGGAATAGGTGATGAGCCTATTGCCATGCTTCGGGCATATTTCCAGACTCCGAGCCACTACTAGAAAATCTATATTAGAAAAATCCAGTAATGCCTGACCCGGGATTTCAACCCAGAACCTCCCGAGCGGGAGTCGCGCTCGCAACCAACACGACCAATGAGGCAGTCACGAGTACATAACTAGTTTTATCTTATATAAATATGGGAAATGAAGTGACCATTCATACAGGTTTTCACATACCAAGCAGGTATTAGGAAATCAATATAATTGTATAAACCAATTTTAGGCAACAAACCACTTTTTTCATTGCACAGTCTCAGTTGTGAGCCTGTGCAATGAAAAATGGGCCACTTGATGGAAAATAGTCACCATTCTCTATGTTTGCAACACTAGAGGCCCTCAATGTGT
>DWTO01000854.1:0-18574 GCA_018244755.1 Jemadia pseudognetus | reverse complement strand
GGATCACACCATTTCGAAATAGGTATATTCTAACAACGTCACTCTCATGACATACGAAACATACAAAGGAAACATTGATAGCAGTGAAACCTCCTTCAAAAACGTTTCTACAACATTTTTATTTCCTACAATATAATAATATACTTAGTTATTGTACTCTTTCCAGCTTCCTTATTCATTCTAGCTTCATATTTGTATTCTGCTTATATTATTCTCACATCACACGAAATCCTATTTTAGAATACTATAATTTGTCGTCTACGCTTTTCTGCCGTATTCCCAGGTGAATCGATGTCGGCGCCTATAAGTCTTCATTTTGTTTTCAAACATATTTTCTTTAGCCCTTCTGGTCTTTTGCCGACACATTTATCGATTTAATTTCATTCAAGTATTTGCATTACGCTTTTATATTCGAAAGAAGTTTGAGAGTCTTTTTACAATCGGTCGCATTGATATCGACTTTATTGGAAAATCGTGGGGGGGCTATTGAATTTTGAATTGTGGAAGACTGCGTGGATAATCCGCTGTTTATACGAAAATAAAATAATATTAGTAGTAATCTTCTGAGTATATACATAATTACTATTACAGTATATTTGCTACTATTTTCCTTTCTGACCCCTACTTATTTTTTTATTGCATTTTTATTTTCTTTGTTCGTACTCTAGTAATGAGATTACATATGTGTCGGAGAATTTTTAAATTCTCTATATACAAAAGGCGACCTTAGCGCTAGGGAAGCCATCTCTTCCAACCAACTTTCAAGTACAATAAATAATGATGCATTCTATGAAAGAAGGAGTAGGTAATTTTTGATATTGTAATAGAATGAGAAGTGATTCACAATATATGATTTAATTTTGTTGGTGCAGGCTCAGAAAACTGTCCATACGACTACATTCGCATATACGACGGTAAAGACGAGTCTTCGTCAGTCATCGGCACTTTCTGCGGTATGGGAAAATTCCCCTATTCCATCATCGGGACCTCTCAGGACTTATTTGTGGAGTTCGTCAGTTCGCCTGCGGGTAAGATTAAACCTTTTATGTTTTGTGATACAAAAAAAGCATACAAGAGTTAATTATTATTGTACCAGATGGACGTAAAAATACGAAACCAAAAATAACATATTATTTCCAAAACCAATATTAGTTAAATCTTCAAGTACGAACTATTCTTCTAACAACACTTGTTGAATCGTTATGACTGATCACTGTTATTACCAAGCGCTGACATTGGTCTGCAGAACGCCTTAATCGAGTCTTCCTGGAAATATTTCATAATTCTCAAAAATCATGTGTATATTATACAGGTCCGCTCCTCAACACGGGATTCCACTTCAACGTCGGCAATTGGCCCGGTCACGTGGAAGCTCCGGGATCGAAAATTGGCAACTGCGACTGGCTTCTCACAGCAGAATCTCTGAAGAAATCTGGAGACACGGAAGGCATATTCCTGTCAGTAGCTCACTGGTATCCGCCTCATACGTCGTGCACTTACCTGATGCAGGGATTTCCTGGTCAAATCGTGAGACTATACTTTCCTAGGTAAGATAATTCCTACAGATATAGAATTCTAGGTTTAATTTCGAAATATTTTTTTTTTCTAAATATGAACCAATTCAACTATCTTGAATAATATGCTCACGGCTCATTAGTACACACCGTCAGTCTTTTAAATTTATAGCAACAAACATAGAAAAAGACATTTCAAAACTTTTTTGTTAAAAAATTTTGTACCCTGTCACGACAGATTGAAGTTTTCTCTTTGCGAAAGTTCCACAGAACGTTTTGTCATTGATCTAAAAGATTTAGATGTTTTTTTACGTCAACACAAGGGAGTGAACACATATGAAAAACATTTTGTGTTAACGAAACTTCATGACATATTCGCAGAGCTAATATTAAAATTGCATGTTTGCTGTTACTCCGTGTGTAATGAATTTCGGGAATATTAATATATCAAAGAAACAGTATCAGTAAATATAAGTATGAGAATTTTAATAACGTAAACAAGTTTAATATAAACCTGTTCTATAGTAAATTAATCTTTTTTAATATGGCATATATTAACATCACTTGATAACGGATCGTTAATTTTATTACTGTTTTTGATATAAATGTTATTATCATGTACATTGATTTTTTCTGTACTATAACTAGCGTAATTAGCACTATCAGCATTATACAAAAAAAATCTACTTTCAATCGTTAGTGTTTTAATATTTTTCTTGTAAATGAAATTGTTGTTTATTAATGATGGAATTTGTGTGAATATTGTATCGAAATGTATCTTTAAATACACACATTTCACACTGCTGTATTTTTGAGTGTTGCTATTTGTGATATTATTAGGTTCTGCACAAATTGTATCTTACCATTGGTTATGACATAGTCATATAATATATACATATACGTAAATGCATTATACTATTTACAATCTGCTTGAATATCATTATCATTGTTATTAGCTTCCGGATCAACCGCATAGAGTCCCCTATCGTACCCTGGACGGGCGACTGCGGGGAGTCCCTCACCCTGTACGACGCGCCGCGACCCGATGACGCGAAGATCATCAAAACGTTCTGCGATACTTTCAGCAGACCAATGGAGAAACACGATTTCGTGTCCACGGGCAATGCGATGTTCGTACGTTTCGAGAGCAAGACGGGAAGCTACAGTGGGTGAGTGGCTCACAGATTGTGTTCATTCTATGTTTCTTGTTTTAGTGGGTTTACTTTATTTATCTTAAAACAATTTTCTTTTTACACATCTCTTATATTATAAGTATCTGCTAGCCGAAAATATTTCTATGCGATATATTTCTAAAATTAGAACAGAATTTATTGACATGTAGCAATACAATTTTTTGATCCATACTTATTATGACAGTCGCGTGCTAAATTCATAGATTGTATCGCTGTAATAATCCGATATTACACGAGAAAAATATTCCCAACGAAGTCGTGAATATTGAAGCGACTAAGTTAAGGTCATAACAAAACTCAATTATACTGCTCTGCTCGTAATGCTATTAGGTGACTCCCAGAGCCACTATTACCGGCTTCTTTTATCTTTTTATACTCGGTATGACGCTGATACCAACCAATTTGTTATTATAATGATTGTTATTTGCTTCATTAATTATGTATAACAATGATAGTAAAAATGTAATAAAATTAATACTTCATTATCGTAACATGACGCTTATATTTCCCCGAAGGGGTAGGCAGAGGAGTGAAATAGTCACACCTTTCACTATTTACTATATACGTCCCGTCAGAAATCCAAACTCCGAGTGCCTACTACATAGGAATTTTAATTAGATATTCTTACTTAGGAAAATACAATAATACCCGGATCTGGGATTAGATCCTAGGAGTTCTCGTTAAGCAGTCGCGCTTGCAACTAGACCAACGAGGCAGTTATTGGTCAACATGAATTTATTATTACGGAGAGCTATTAAAGGAAAACCGAACGCATGAAACATGAGAGAAATACAAAGCTAACGTAATAATTAAAATCAATTACACCGCTGGGGCAGGAACGATGTTAGTAAGCTGCTCGGAGCACATATTGCGAGTACGTAAGAATATTATTTCTGCGTAAAAGTATATTAAGTTTTGTATCGCTCGTATCGTTTTATTGTTGGAAATGTAATAAATATTACTACGATTATGTATTTTTCTAGGCTAGGTAGGTACGCTATTCTCAGACCTACCAAATATACACAAAAATAGTTCATCAAAAATTGGTCAAACCGGAGATGCTCGGAGGAGATCGACCGTTAACACTGTGATACGAGATTTTTATATATTAACGATAATTCTTTATCATGATTATCATTATCACATCACTATCAACATTACCATCACTCTCGTCATTATTTTAACCTTTTGATGTCCAGGACATTTCAGTGTTGTCACCATTGCCCCTATCCGCTATAAAATACGGGTTTCCGATCAGATTAAGAGTTGAAATCAACCTTCAATAAGTCGAGTGCTCCATTTTATTGACTTGACTAGCGAGTAACAGAAAAATATATTTTCCGTCATTCAATTTTCTGTAATATCCTCTAACCATCCGCTTCTGGAAGTCCACTGCTAGACATAAGCCGTAAGCTGATAGGTAGGTACTATTTCTCCCGATCCTGGGTCTTAAGTATACAAACATTTCCGGCTGGATGACTCTATCACCAGGTCATCAGTTAGGAGGGCAACTTGAACGATTTTATTAAATATGATAATACGTATTGTAAATATTCGTAAATATAATAAATAATTCAGCATATGGATGTTTAAATGTACTGTATTCGATATTAATGAGCTTTCTTTGTTCGAGAAGCTATCAAAACTACATTAGCCGCGTTCTTCCACAGCTCGTCGCTTTACTACTGGGCGCATTACGACTTCTTCAACAACACGCGCTTCGGCGAGCCCGTGCCTGGCACCGCCTGCGACGAGGTCATCGCCTCGTGGAAGCAGAGGGCGGGGAGATTACGGTCGCCGCTCAACACCCTTGTCTACAAGCAAGCGCCGCCAGGAGAGGATGTCCATTGCCTGTACAAATTCGTCACTGACAAGAGGATCTACGCGAGAGTTATACTCACTATACTGAACGTGAATTTCAAGGTGAGTTGTTACAATAAACTATTAACTAAAGTGTCATCGCCGTGCGATTAGATTAATTTCTGCTTCTTGTCCACATTGGAGTCGTAATATCGTCGTACTAAATACATACTTGGATTTAGTAAATTTTAAATAAGAATGACCATTATACAAGTAAATATTATTAAATATTTGCCAAAGAAGGTTTTCTTTGTCTACCGTATATTTTGGTATAATTCTGACTTTTTTTCTACTGTGCTTAAATTTATTGTTGTAGTATTATTATAATTTATTCTAAATATGCTATATATACCACCTATGGAGCAAGTTCAGCAATGCTGAAACTATATGGTACTATATAGATATAAAAGATCCATCGTTCAGACCAACTTACCATTTGATATTCGTATTATCAAAAATGTTTGGTGGTATCAAAACTCACTTTGTAACTCCTTAAGTGAAACCTCTTTTTTAAGTAAAACTTGTTTGCACGTGTATCTTAAATTAATATTATATGAGATGACATTTTGATACTACATAATTCGTCTTCATTGTTATTGTGTATACATAGTATGTATTACATACATATGCATATGCGAAGGACCAAATAAAATTTAGTTTTGCCATTTAGTGAGGAGTGTCAGCCCTAGTATATTTCTAAATAGTAAACATAGTTCGTGTTTGTTGCAGGAACATCCTTATACACCGGTATCTTGCCAAAACTGCTACGAGGATCGAGCCGATAAACTTATAATTTGGGAGCCCTCGCCTGGTGGCAAAATATACAATACTTCCATGGTCACCACCACGCCTTTACCACTTCATTTGGCCGTCCAAAGATCTATCGGTTCATGCCTTTGCGCCAAGCACGCGAACACCGTATCTCGAGCGCGACCTTACAGAATAGTTTCCTCTGGAGAATCACTAAATCTTCAACTTATTGTTGATAATGCTCATGCCGCGGCCTCGTACTTCAAAAATCCGTCTCCGCTCTTTGAAGCTCGGTATGAATTCGTTCACGGCCCATTGTGCGGCCCAGCGGTTTTGGCAGCCGCATCAGATGGAGAAATTGTATATCCACATCTCGAAGCACTAGGCTACACGGAACCACCGAAGCGAATTCAATGTATTTGGGATTTAGAGATTGAAGAAAAGAGAGATATTTGGTTGCATTTCGACAGTATCAAATTTGCATCGCGACACTGCGACGATGGCAATATTCAAATATATCTCCCGGGCAGAGTTGAACCGTATTTATCAGTTTGTGGCGAAAATGTGTCTTTGGCTCGTGAACTACCAATATTGTCTGCGGGGGAACTTGGTTTCGAATCTCTTGATGATCCACTTGTAATTGAGAAAGAGAAGACCAGATCGATAAGAATTGTTTTCATTGGCAGTGCGTCTCCTGCTCGCGCCACATTTAAAATTGCATGGACTGGCTTGTATCATTTACCTAAGAATTCAGATGGAACGCTTATGACATCACGTCTTACTGATAGCGGATCCGTTCAGCCAGGACCAGGACAAGGATGCGATTTTATATGTCCAGGTGAAGAGGCTCTTTGCATACCTGCTAGGTTAATTTGCAACGGTGTAGTAAATTGTCCAAATGTGACAACTACCGGGGAAAGGAAATTCTGGACTGCAGAAGACAAACGTGCAAGAGAAGCGTATTCCGAGGACAGTTTACGTCGACTTGGATATTTAGACGTGTTGAACTCAGTCCCTCTAGGTCAACTGCACGATGAAGCGCCCGAGTTATGTGTTGGGGCAAGAAATGCTGGAAGTGGGGATTGGTTGGCCCCGGCTCTGGGTGCTGGGTTGGCCATCGCAATTGGTCTGTGTGCGTTGGGCGCTGCGTGGCGCGTATGTTGTCGCAAGAGGTCTCCAGATGAGGAGTCATTGGATTACTGACATGCGGCCCGCGGTGCACCCCATGCGCCGCCGTCTCTTCACTCAAGGTCGACATCAAGGGATCTGCCCATAGATTGGAGTCTGCATTGACAGACGCTGTATTGAGCACCTGAGCCCTCCTACATTAATTAACCCTTTTTGTTTGTATAGACATCATTTATTCTTGTTATAATAGTTACAGTTCCTCGTTACTAACCAGATTAGTGTTTTAAAATTGTAAACCGAAAACTAAGGCTCAAAATCAGTTAAAATTATTTCAATAAAATAAATTCATAAAACTTTTGAACGTATGCGTAAATTTGTTACCCACTTTTAGGAAACACTTAAGTGTTCCTAAAAGTTTCGTCGTTTGACACTAACAACATTGAAGTTCTTCAGGAGGGTGAAGTATAAGGCGCTCAAATAATATACTGTTTTGTAATTATTGTATATAATTCTATAGTTAAACCCTACATTTAATGGACGCTTGAACGAAGGATCATAGGTTAGCACAAGGTGATAGTAGCCATATTGTGTAAGAACAACATCTAGTTAAATAGCGGTAATGATTTTGATAACGCAGTTAACAGTTTTACATTACAATTTGAAACGTTTGATGTGAATGTATGTTAGCATTGAGTTTAAGTTCCACAGACTTAGCAAGATTAAAACAATAAAGATAAAACTTAAGCCATTTTTGTTTTACTTGCAAACAACAAATAAATTTTGGAATTAAATTTTGAAACTGTAGAAGTAGATTATGTGATGACCTTGAAATGTGTGTATAGTTAATATTGAAGTGGTAGTTTTGTAAATGTTGTTGAAGAGTGGGGAATAATAAAACGGTGTATGGGAAGAAAGGGAGGGGAAAATACTTCGTGATAAACAATTGAAAGGGCATTAGTACCTACTGTTACGGATTTGTTCTGACTGTGGTAACAAGACAATTGTACTGATACAAATGCTGTCGCACGTTTGATAATGACAAATCTGGAGCGTCAAAGAAAAGTTATAAAATGTTATCTGTATTGGAAAAGTTGGACAAAAATATGTATTATCGAAAATAGAATAAAGATTAACTTTTTTCGAATAAAAATTGCTCAAAAATTTATTAGTTAAAAACCAATATGTATTGCTTATTAAAAAATACTGAAGTATATTATAATTTTTGTGAGGTTTCATTAGTTGTAAAGTATTTTTTTGTGTATGCATTATTTCATACTTAATCCGATTCGTTTAAATTAGAAAATAAAATGAAACATAACGCAAAAAAATTAAATGTATATGTATTAAGTGGCATTAAATCATGTTAATAGACTATTTTCTTTTAGTAACAACAGGTGTAGTATTTTATCAATAAATATTAAAATTTCCTTCGTACCACCGATTTACGGAACAGACTTGGAGTTTTGGTTTGTTGATATGTAGTAATTCTTTAATATGTTATTATTGATAGTCAAGACATTATACACTTAATATTATAATTATAGTTTGATTTTCCGCTCGCGAAATTCATCGCAATGGAAAGTGCGATAATCCATATAAAATGTAAACTCGTATTAGAGTTTTCATAAACAAGCAGCCATCAGCACTCTTCTGCTGAAAGTTACGCCAACCCACACCTGGACTCGGATATCGTACTAATACTAGTTAAGACTAGACTTACACACACACATTTCTACGTGCATATTAAAATTAAAAAATGGAGTTTACTCTTCCCAGTTTGCTTATTTATTTAGGGGTAGAGAAAGAGGAGAGAAATTGAAATTATGTTGAATTTTAATTGTTATGGCTCAACTGTTAAAATTACTATATCTTTGAAATAATTTCCTGTGTTATTTACGTCGTTAGATATACTGCACAATAGTGTAAATGATCACTGCCTTTAATATAACAGTCGTTATGATGAAACGGTTAAAAATTAATTCGGTTAAAAAAACAACTTAAATAAAATTAATAAACATTTTAGTGTAAGTGGTTTACTTGATATTTGTATTGTAATTATGTTACACATATTGTTGAAAAAAACTGTTTATCAGTAGAATAAAAGAAAATATCAGAACTATTGTTCTATAGTTTTTTTGTTTTTATTGTTAGAATGCATTTGTCTATCACATCGATAATAAATTTGCGCTTACACTCAATTTTCATTTCGCAATAACAAAAAAATGTAAATTTAACAAAGTTTTTGTTAATTGCATACATGTTTTTGTAAAAAGTCGCGTGTTTTGAGTCTAAGTCTACCGATTGGGAAATGTTAACAAAATAATAATATATTTTGTACAAAATCACGCAGTTTTATTTCAACCTAAAACAAAATATTATTGACACACGATGCCTACTAATTAATTTTTAGATCAGTAAAAAGTACGTACGGGCGGACGAACGCACGCACACAATTACAGCAAACAAAATAGACATACGAGTACAAAGATCCCTGTTTTTCCTCTAAAATTGATGTCATATTGGAATAACATATTGGAAAATGTGCAACTCTTCACCGGCACGAGTCGGCCAATAAAGTACCTGGTGGCAGTCGACGGGAATTTATATAACTTTCACTATTCACTTCAAGGTCTATTTTTAAAGAGAAAATATGAAGAATTTCAATTCACTTCAGAATTCTCAGGTATTTGTATGTAAAATTAAGCTGTCTTAGTCCAATTTAAATAGCGTGTACAAGCTATTATGAAGCTCTTTTGTTAGGAGTAATGAAAGTCAAATCATAAACATAGATAATCTTGTTCAGTGATTTTATTACGTCCTCAAATAAAGTAAACAGAAGACTCTTGAACTTATTTGAAGAGTTATAGAAGTACATAAAGAATTTATCATAATTAAAAAACAATGATTCTACTAAGTTGATATTGACCAAGAACCTTGATATTTATATTGTTAGAATCGTCTGTCTGCTATTTACTATTAATACAAAATGCGGGTAAGGTTTTCATAGATTTACAGAGTAACAAAAAGTGTAACTAATCATGAATGAATTCAACATCATCATCAATATTTTCATCACTCCCCAGTTAGACACGAGTTTCTTACACAGAATGTAATTATGAATTTATCAGTGTAGAAATCGCGTAGGACAATGGTTTCCCGAAAAAAGGTTGGTTTGAATATTTTTCTGTACCTTTCTTTTTAAAATTCGATTGAAGTTCTGAAAAGCATCACGACACAGCCGTGGCGACGCGCAGCTGTAAATATTGAACCACCTGAGAGCCATTGAGGAAGATATATTTTCGTTTTATTTTTCACCTGCTGGCGGTACCTGGATATTTCATACTAAAACAATCTCTGAATTTATTTTATGTCATAATCCGTTTGAAGTATTCTCACTTGAATTTCGAATGGACCTGTGCCTAGAGCTTTACATGCTTGTAGATGAAAATGGGAAAGATCCGACTTATTTATCTGATTATTTATCTAAAATTATTTCATCGCGAAACACTTAACTATAAGTCATTTGAAATTAGGTAATAAGTTTATTGCCTCGTCACATGTACATATATGTTTATTGGAAGGAAATATAATTTGAGTACCTATTTTTCTTCCTTTTTTCCAATAGTATTTACCATTCGTACCACATTGCCTTATTGACGCATAAACATACAAAATTATTTCACTGCGAAAAACTTAATAGTTAAGTATAAGCAAAAAAAATATGTAATATAATATAAATTTTTTGCTTTGTCATATATAAACATATATAAACAGTTGAAAGGAAATATAATTTGAGTATTTTTCGTCTTTTCTTCCTATAGTTCTATTTACCTTTGATACCATATTGCTTATTGACGCATAAACGTAATATCCATGTTGAAACATTTGCGACTTTTAGAAAGATTTATTTGCATTTTGTTATTCACTCGGCGGCCATTCCTAGAAATTCTTCAGTGAAAAGACATTTAAAAATAATTCTTGTGTTCTCCTATTTTACAAAGAAATTTTTCTAGGTAACCTTTTCAGTTCGTTGTGGGTACCTAAAACGATTTACTTTACAATTGCAACTTTAAATGAAGTTTACCTTCAACTACCTCTACCGTTTACTAGGACATGTAATATACTCGTAGTTAATATTGTGTACATTATGAGTTCCTCGGTAAATATGAAGGCTTCTCGGTATCAATCGGCGAAGATTTATTTACATTTTGTTAGATAGCTGACGACCATCTTCTCGGTATTTCGTCGTCTTTCTAAAAATGTAGCTTTTTAAATTCACTCTTAAGGCACTGAAAATGGGCTCCGCTCTTCTATAGCCTAAAGATTGTTTGGTGTAAAAACTGTTGATCAGGGAATATCCAACGATATGTGTAGATTTAAAAATGGGAGCCTTCAAAAATTTGCTTTAACTACATACATAAATTATCGTATACTTATAGTTAGAATTGTACACTAACACAATTGTTTTATAATATTTTATTTGAAAAGGCACCTTTAATACGACTTATTCACGGTGCCCGAAGACCTCAAGGCCACATAACATATTCACACGTCCAAGGGCTCTCCACACAAACCTTGGTAAAAGATGTTCTTCAAACATAATGTAAAGTCCCATGAAAATTCTAGAAGTCAATTGTTTTTTACACGAGCTGTTCAGAACTTAGAGGTCGTCAGAAACAACTGTAAAAATACTAATCACTTACCAAAATCGTTCTCTTTTAAGATCCAGCATAAAATGTTGTAATACACAAATAGGGAATTACTTTCAATATACGTTTTTACAACCCCACTCAGGTAGGGAGTGATAAAGAATTGGTTGTAGTTATTGCAGTAATAAAATTAATATTGTCGATTCAGCTCCATTATAATGGTTATGGCGTAGACTACGTTTCAAGTTATAAGGGAAAAAGATAGGTTTTTTGTTATTATTTTCATACATTTGGTGCTCCAGATGATGGCAGTTGCAGGATCGTTACTTTCTATAACGTAAGCAGCGGTCGAAACTTGGAAGAATTGCTACAGATATTTGGTTTACTTAACGAATGCTTCCTTACGCATGATACATCGCGATAATTGTCATCAGGTAACGATCTTTAAAATTCAACATGAATGTCTAGAATCGTTTTAATGTTTGCGACAAGCGAGTTGTATGCATTTCCAATATTCCGATATTTGTGGCTGTCTTAATAGTTCTTAAACGTGTTAGATATAGCCATTTGTTTAAGTTTTCAATAACGTCATCGTAATCATCATTATCATTGTCTTCATCATTATTATCTTCGTCATCGTCATCAGCTCTTTTATCGTTCCACTATTAGACACTAGTATTATACTAACCGCTTGATATGCGTAACTTGTACCACACCTAAACAGTAAGTCCGGACGCTCGTAAAAAATGTTCTAAGCATCCGTGTCGGCTGTAAACGGATAAATAAAAGTTCAACTAGCCAGACCTCGCATAGGCGTTCGCTCAGCTCGAACATTTACCAAACTGAACACTATATTTTTGTCATTTGGGTGCTCTAAGAATTCTTATAGGGTCTAAAATCCTGGCCCTGTGAGTTGGAAGTCGTAGACCCTAGCTTCTCACGCCGATTTTGCTGCTACCCATAGGCGGCCAAGAAATATAGCTGTACTTAGACAGACCATGCTATACCACGATTTCCCAGCGCCGGGTTTAATCGCCTCTCCCAACACCGTATATCCAGATCGAATCAGTTCATTTGTAATTGATTAGGCATATTTTCATACAATTAATTTACTGAAACCATGTAAGACATTTGATGAATCGAAATCTGACCAATAACATGATATTCTTATACGGACTAATAATTTTGCCATCTCTCATTAAATGTAATATTTAGTCTTTTGTTTCAATAGAGTTACGAAGGGCCTCTTAAAGTGTTTAGGTACTCAATTTTATTAGCAACAATTCCCTCTATATTATCACGGGCGCTCCGTTCTGCGATCCTTTGAGTTTGCCAGCAAATACTTATTCCAGATTGGCTCTTAGCGCGAAAATAGAAACGTTGTTTATTTTATTGCGTAGTTGTTTTAAATTATTCTCCCCGTTATCTTTTTATGCTGAAGAGATATATATCAGTTAGAATTTAGACCATAAAAATTTACAAAAAGTAACACGTAAATCACGCCTTTAATCGCCGAAGAGGCAGACAGAGGAGTTCCCATATTACACTCCTACGTTTCACCAGTTACGTTTACGTCCCACTGTGGAATAGGTGGTGAGCCCACTGCCATATACGAGTAGTCCAATAAATTATTGTAATAAGTACAATCTAAAATAAACTTCTTCTACAGTGTCTCTTGTGTCTCGACTCAGCGCTGTGTATGCAGTGCTTTGTTGCGATGGTCCAGTTATTTCCAGATTATTCCGGATTTACGCTAAGCTGTCCTAATTGGGAAGATTTCAAACGTCTGATAAGGTACGAGTCGTGTGTTAAATAGGAGCAGAAAATGTGTACTTATATGAATTCTCGGAGACTAATGTCTTGAATCGACTTTAAATTATATGCAAATACGGCCAAAGTTTATTTTTTATTAGATTTACTCGTTAATACAGATAGCAATTGTATCAATTCTATTCTATCAATTCGCTTAAACTAAAACTGAAAGCATTACAATGTTTTACCATGAATTAAGAAAATACATTTTTTTAAGTAAGATCGTTGTTCACCATAGACATGCAGTGTTTTTCATGTTAAACACCAATGTCAAAAAAATTTAAATCTTAATTATTCTCTTAATTTTTCTCTTATATTCACTTATTTTTATTTTCGTTAATTTTTTCTCTTTCTTAATCTTTTCTCGCTTTCAGTATCAAGAATCTTCTTTAGTTGTTAAACACCAGTATCAAGAATATATTTTATTCTTACATTTCACCAATCCGCTACGCTTGCGATCCGCCACACAGTCACATTCGTCATGTTTATTAAATCCTCTTAAAATCTTTGAATCCGCATACATATTCACGCGTCCACTGGTTATTCACACAGTGTTATAGTTATTTCCACAGAGTTCGGGATTTGCGCTGAGCTGTTCTAATTGGACGGATTTTCTCCGTTTGATGTGGCGCGGATGTTGGAGAACGAGGAAAACATTAATTTCTTTAGATAAAACCTATCAATAAGATTAATAAAAGGATGCTCGTAGCTTTTTTGCTTTTGGTGAGTGTAATTGATCGGTATAGTTAAGAAACGCAGGGCCAGCGGCAAACGTTCTTTCTGTGGTTTTTTTACGTCCTTCTTTTTTATTTTGAAATTTCATACGGAACCGTCTTAACATTTTCACTGCTCTGTATTTATATAAACTAGCTCCATCATAAAAATCTTAACATAACTTATACATATATTATATGCGATAAAGATGTTTTTAAAAATCCATATCTAATTTATGTCTAACATTTTTTTCTAATTGCGATGTCCACGCGCATTTCTATTCCATTGTTTCGAAAATCCGCTTATGGTCCTTTCCATACGACATACAAATGCGCACTCAGTTTCATGATTCATACGTTGTTACAGTTATTTTCAGCATTTGGTGATTTGTGTTAAGCTGCGCTAATTGGCTGGATTACATTGAAAATAGAGTAACATAAAAAATCACAAATCATAAATTTATTGGCGAACGCATTTTATTGGCGAAAACCACTAACATTATTGCTTTGGCGATTGATTTAGATATAACATGCACAACTTTGTTACTACGACTAAACATTTATATCTGACAAAACATACCCAAAACCCATGTCAATAATTTAATATCGGAAGCAACACTGGTTACTTACTTAAGGGCTGGCTGTGACAATGAGTCTCAAGTTCCTGTCGAAGTCTGATGTCTCAAGTCAAACATAATAGTTGAGTATTACTAATACAAAATAATGCAGTAACGATTTCGTTCCAAACCCTTACTTCAAAAGAAGGTAAAGCCTCTCTTACAGCGTTCAATGCTTTTCCGCTAATTGAAATCAGGTAATTAGCGAGATGGGTCAAGAGGGGTTAGAGCGAGAACACTTATAAGGCTTCCGCTTGCTAACTCCGAATTCCCCTACAAATTATTTTCGAACGTATTCTAGAAAAGACCGGAAAAACGTGTTTGGATTTTGAAAGACGATAATATATTAAACATTTTTTTAATAAACATTATCCAAAACACAAGTATTACATCTAACAATCAAGTATTGCATCGAAGTATATAGAATAACTCATCCAACTAGAAGAACTAAAGAACAGAGGACCGTAAGTAGTGGCGATATTCGGATCAGGCCTATATCGGGCTGGGGTCATCACTGCACTAAAGTTACGGTGATGTAGATATATAAAGAACATAGAAAGAAGAACGAAGAAGAATGACCAACATGAACAACAAATATAAATTATTTTTATTTAGTGGATAAATAAATCTAAACTCCTCGTGGAAAGAAGACACGATTTCATTATTTTTGTTCTATTCATTAAATATTTTATACCTGTCACATGTATGTAAATGATTGCAACGTGACTAATGACTAAAGTGATTTAAAATACACTACGCTGCTGTATTTTCACTTTGATTATTAACGATCATGTTACTCATGACGTGTAGGTCAAAGTGCTTACATTAATTTATGAAACTTCAATTAAAACATGTTAATAATTTGTGGTTAGTTTAGTTATTCATTAAGTAATCATGTATGCGCGGTAAGCAGGTTCAAAATGATTAATGTTCAGCCGCAGTTTAGAAAACCGCTTTGTAAGTAAATATAATAAAAGTTTTTCTAATTTTTTATTTTTTCCATTTTCATTCGATTTTCGACCAGCGAGCGAGCGAATGCCACTGGCGTAGAATTAACGTAAGGTTTCTAACGCCCCCAATTATAGATATACAACGTCATATAAAACGGGAGTTCTACTTCGAGACAGTAAATGAGGCTTTTCTTGCGTAATTAGCTGTGTAGATCTTTTCCGCCCACTCTTCTTAACAGAACCCAACAGCGTAAACACTTCAGTGAAGATATGTTATGTATAGTTAACATTCTTAACGTTATATTCACGGACTGTGCCAATTACAATATTTCCTTACATCTATTTCTCTTGCATTTTAACAGGTTAAGGACGGAACAATTTTTGTCAATGAGTCAAATTGGCTCAATGAATCTAGTGTTAACGCCATATTAACTATGTTATGTATGTTTATGTTGGATGTTTTTCTAAAAAAAACATAAAAATTAACCATAAAATATAAATTATATCAATTGAACAGCTGCGTAAAAGCTAATGTTACACAATAATTTGTATTAAATCCTCCGCGTTTAATAAATGTTACAATTCATTTATAATCATCTCGATTTGAAAGGATTATTGAGCAGTTACAAGGGAACACGTGTGTTAAAGTGCTTTTTTCATGCGTGGTACAAGTGGCAATACAATTAATGAATTGGAAGTGAAAATACAATTATCTGTCTCTAAAAAATACAAATTTATTATAATTATTAGAACAGTATTTATGTTGAATCTTGTTAAATGAATATTGATTGAAAAATGTAATATTGGACAAATCGTATGTTTTTTGGTGTCAGGAAATGATTTATACATTAAATATAAGTATGGATTTTATAAATATTATGATCTATTAACTCGTCAGCGCTTTTTTTAAAGCTGTCTACTGCATAAGCATTGATAACGTCATTAATGATTTCATAACTGTAGCAGGTCCGGACGAAAATAGACCAATAACATTTATAAAAACCACTATACCGATTTACGAAGATTCGAACGAATATTTATCAAATGGTAATACTGCTGATACAATGTGATAAAAGTACCTACTTATGAAATATTACCATTAGCAAACAAATCATTTAGCACTAACCTATTTCTGTTTAATAAAATTATTTAAAAAATTAATTCATACCTAAAGCCAACAGAATTTTCCACGTATCAAAATAAAATTAATATTATAATAATTTTCGCTAGTAACTAAATATTTAAAAAAGTAGAATAATAAATAAATATGATCATAAGGCTAATGAAGATAATAATATTAATAATAACTTCCTAATATAAAATCATCATAAGTAAAAGCCCTCCACTTATCCCTTGTGCCAGCAACTCCGCGTAATGTGCCGTGCGCGTAGCTACAAGCACTTTCTCATTAATTAAAATTTGTAACGCAATTAATCGGTACGACGGTACGATCCCACGAAGTGTTACAATAACATAACCGTCTCTAACACTTCGGAAATTAAGGTTAATTTTATCTGGATCTTGTATAGATTAATTCACCACTTACTAAACGCATTAAACAGAGAGTTTTTGTCGGCGTTCAACAGTCAAACGTTCAGGATACGGTATGAACCAATTCGGTTATTGTGCATTTAGAATTTGACTAATTTTGATAGTGAAATAATTTGTCATATAAGTACGTTCTGAAATTTGGAATACGAGAGTTTCTATTATATGTATTTTACTGCTCTTTATCAGCTTACCAACTCTATACGTAACTAAAATTTCGTTTCTGTTCCAAGATTCAAATTTTCCATTTTAATTTGTATAGGATCATTATAACTTAGAAAATATAAAACGTATTACTATTCATACAACACAGACATGTACGTAACATCACGCCTGTTATCCCCGAAGAGGTAGGCAGAGGAGTGTAGAACACTCCCACAATTCACCACCACACAGACATATAAAATAAATTACTATTAATACAATTTAATTTTTTTCACCAAGTAGGTATGTCATATCAGAATTAACTGATCATATTCACAAGTATTCAAAACGTATGCGTGTATTAAAAGTGATGAATTAAGAAGAAGCGTATCTTGTCTATGAGGATAGTGATATTTAACACTCGCAACTCTACTCTGTCTACCCCGTAATGGAAATGGATATGATATGGAAATAATAATACAGTTGTAATAACGAGGAAACGTTATAATCATAAATGTGCGCATAGTGTACAAAATCATTAGGAAAGCTAATAAATGCGGCACTTGTAACAACAGTTCCGTGTCGCGAGGTAAATGTGACGTTGTCAGTGGGAATGCGAGTTGTGATGGGCGCTTGGCATGTCCCCAGCGGTTAACGCACTGTAAGTTACACGTCGGCGCTGCCGTTAGCGTCGTTTGTGTTAATTTCTGTACAAGCGTAACTTAAATTCGTATTTCTAGTGTAATTATTGTTCCCTACGCTTGTTAAAAACACATTTTCATTGAGGTTTCAAAGTTCAAAGGCTTTTTCTTTTTTGTTTTTGATGGTACCGTTAGCATAGTATCGTTTTGTTTTTAACGGTAAAAATAAAAAAGACAAAATTCAATATTCCCTCTGTACAACGACATCATCACCGTCAGCCTTTTGCAGTCCACTGCTGGACAATTCCTCACTTGAAGGGTTACGCCCATAATCCCCACACTGAGCATGCGGGTTAGTGATAACAGAGCACAGCATCGCGCACCGCCTATGCTGCTAGTATTTAACTGTGTGTAGACAGGACGCGCAATATCGCGAGCTCCCAACGCCAGGTTTACTCGCCTCTTACGACACTTCGTATCCCTTTACGGGATAGGAGAATATGTTCACCGCGACAATTGCACGACGTTAATGTAATTTATTTACAAGAAGGCTGTGTAATACCAAGTCGGGCCGGGAATCACCTGTTGTTAGCATATCTCGATTGTATAACGATTATTTACGGAGCACAACTGACATGGACATTCACTTTTTTCAATTTGGCCAAATTAAAGTCTAAATGAACAAAGTTAGACATGCCTCATTAGGTTATTTTATTTGTGATTGTTAGTATTTTTTGGTAATTTTAATAATTTTGACTAATATGTAAGTAAGTATTTCGTTATTATTGTGTATTGCATGTAGTGGTTATATACGTACATTTATATAATACAAGCAGTTCGTATTCCAATTGTACTCTCTAACAATATTGGAAATTGTGTCATATATTTGTAATCCATAAAATGAATAAATAATAGTATTTAAAACTGTAATTAAGCGTGATTTGGTTTATTTTAATATTTGAATGTATTAGGCAAGATTAAGTGCCGGCTACGAGGATCAGCCTAGGTGGTACGAGAAAGCGCGCTCTGTAATCCCCAAGCCACATGGTGAGCGT
>DWTO01000853.1:0-18577 GCA_018244755.1 Jemadia pseudognetus | reverse complement strand
CATGGCAATAGGCTCACCACCTATTCCATAGTGGGACGTAAACGTAACTGGTGAAATGTGGGAGTGTTCTACACTCCCACATTTCACCAGTTACTTATTTGTTACTTTTTTACAAAGTGTTAAGAGTAGATATTACAACGATCTGAATCCCTTGGTGACGTATTAATTAGTACTAGATTCCGCTTTTATCTATTCACATTGAAAGTCAAATTATGACTTGAAAGTGAATGTTGATCATCATTATCCATATTGGTTCCTATCGTTCCATGTCGTATTGAGGCCACAACCTGCCACGCTGGCCAAGTACGCGTTTACAAACTTCATACGCCTTAAAAATTACTTTAAAGACTTTGAAGTGTGCAGGTTTCCTAACTATGGTTTCCTTCACCGTTATGTCAATTGGGACTTGAACCCAGGACCTCTCAGTGTGCAAACGCTCTCGACTTCTTGACCAATACTATATTACATAGGTAAAATGAATTACCATCATTTTCCGAAATATTTTTTATACACGTAAAGAGAACTACAATAAGCCATTATGTGCCGGTATAAAAATATTTATACACCAAAGTATGATTTAAATTTTCAACAACGAAACTCATTTCGCAGACGATTCTTTTGATGGAATAATTTTACTTAAAACGCTATTAACTTAAAGGCGCGGACTGACCCGCAATCAACAAAAAGTGTAATATTAAAACGGCTGGTGTGAAGAAGCGAAGCAACAATACAGCTTACTTAATATATATACAATAGAATGCGAAAATAACACAGCAGACAGACCTAGTAGATATTTATAATATCTTTTGGTAATTTATTTTAGGGCACTTTTTACTAGTGAATCCAGGTAAAGTATTACACTTCTCTGTCTACCGCTTGGAGGAAATACAGGTGAGATTGTATGTTAGGTCATATCTTTAATGTTTTGCCCATTTATTGCGTATAAATTTTTAAGTAGTCTTTTAAATAGTGGGCTCGTGCTTAACTTCAAATTCACCTGATGTTAAGCGAGATTTAGTTTAAAATGTAGGACGCTTGCCTAGAAAGTACCTATTTACTGCTGTCTCTATCAACTTCAAGTTGTTCGAATAAAAAAAGACAAATTTCAAATTTTCCGTTCACCTTTCAGCAGTAAGATGTTTTGTAGCTCCTATTTTATCAGTTTCTTTACTATCCTGATATCAAAAATATTGTTGGGATATCAAAAAAATGTTATTATTGTCATTACTTTAAAACTCCCCTGTACCAGATCAATTCAATTTACTTGTTATACGCTAAATATCAGTCTAAGAACATGAAATTTTCTAAATGTCAATTTCGTCCAAGTTTTCTTCCTACGATAAAGTAAAACGTTTTTCATTTTTTTATTAAACGCACTTATAAATATGTTCTATCTGTCTTTATACGTACGTCTTCTCGTATATCAATAACTGAAGGAGTATCTTTTGAATAATTTGTTTACGAAATAATGTTGTTATTCCATATTTCATTTCCTTGTTCTTTGAATTTGTGTTCCTCTCATAAGTATGTACGTATGTATACCAAATATCGAGGTAATCATATGTAATGATTTTCTTTTTAGATGTTTATCTACAAGGCAATAAGTTCACCCCCTATTCCATACCGGGTAGTAAAAGTAACTGGTGCGATATGGGAGTGTACTACACCTCTCTGCCTACCTCTTTCGGATTACACGCGTGACGTTACGTTTTGTACGTTTTTATTCCTTAAAATAAAAGATGCAACTGTAATGTAATCATGTAAAAGTAACAAAAACGTTTTTGGTTACTTTAACCTGTACGGAAATATTGCATATTTAACAAAAAAGTGACCGCGTTCGCCATGGCTCAGTGCATTTTGTCATACGTGTACTCGTAAGTAAACGGAAATTTGAACCTTATTTTTTCAGCTGGCCGACTTCCAAAGTATTATAAAGTCCCTCGGGACTAACAAAACTTAGATCGTACACGAATACATGGACCTTGGGTTCAAAACGACGAGCATGCCTTCCGATATTGACCATCGATTTATCATCTATAAATGTAGTCTCTTTTATTTAACCCCAGGAGATTAAGTATTAAACAACAACTTGCTTGATTACCTACTTCCGATGAATTATAATATAATAATAAACCTCTTGACTTCGGTACTGCTTCTGAAAATGTTCTAAATAATCGCTTCAATTATATCATTTATATAAGTAAGGTATTTTTTCCGTCTAATATTATATTCACCAGGCTCACGTTTATTCATTTGTCAGTAAATCATTCACATAGAGCTCATTAATAATGTAACAAGATACCGGGAAATAGGAAGCAAAATGTAAGCCTTCCACAATATTACGGACACGAAAAATGACGATTATTTGAGATGCTGTTTATACAAAATAGTAGAAACTCATAAAAAGTGGCGCTCCAAGATGATTACAATGTCACATCAAGTAACGTACATAATGAAAAAACAGAAGGTACGCAACGTTGGTATTGTAACGCAAATAAGATATAAAAGCTTTATGTTCTCTTATTTCCCTATTGTCCATGAATTTTGAATGCGAACTGACGCGGCCCTAAATTCGTCCGGATGGGTCGCCAGACGCGGTAATCGCGGGCGAGTTAACTAACCGTGGCAGACGACCGCGTCCACTACGCTCCAATACTCTCCTAATGAACTCGAGACAATCTTTTATTGTCTGTTTGGACTTGGATAAATTGTGATAGATGAAGCCCCGACTCTTTCAGATTCAGAGCGAACTCTATTCGTCTTCCAATTTATATCGCGCAGTATCACTAAGGTTGTGCCATCATTTGTCAACGCCGTATTGTCTTGCTCAATAGTTTCCCGAATATAGACACGACACAGATACTACCGCCATCTGCTCATATATCGATGTCGTAAATAAAACTGTCAACTGGTCTGTGTAACAGATAAATAATACCGTATTTATTAGTTCGCGATTATAGTGCACTCTTAAGTGATATCATCACTCTTAAGTGACTCACTTCTGTCAGCCACCTGCGTTTGAAAGCAATTCCAAATTATGAATAAAAAAGACCAATATATATATTCAATTGGAATGTTTATTGGCTGGCATGTTGGTTCAGTGGGTAATTGACTACTGAACTGAAAGTTGTGGATTCGATTCCTAATCAGCACAAATATTTATGGGAGTATCATCTCATGTTGTTCTTCTGTTCGTGGGTATAAAATTATCTGTGTACATAAGTACCTACTAGCTGACGCAGCGAACTTCGTACCGTCTAACAACTTACGCAAAAAACTGAACCCGCGCTTTGCTTAGGTGCATTTACGTGAGGTATATAGACTCAATTGGAACATGGAAAAATATTTGAAATTGAAATAGCGTCATCTACTGAATACACCTAATTTACCTAATCTAATAATGAACATCTAGCTAAAAAAAGATTGTTTAAAGTAAATTGTGTTGAAGTTTTGTCGCAATGTTTTCCTTAATCGTGACATTAAGTGGGCAATTTAGAAACACATAGGTTTGTATAGAGATGCGTGCTAGGATTTGAACCCGCAAAGGAAGGGAAAGGGAAATTGGAAGGATCAAACACACAGGGTAAAACACTACGCTTCCATTGATTTTTCTTTTAGAAAATGTCTACATTATATTCAGCGGAATAGTGTGTCCCTACCAACACGATTCAGCGCTATTTAAACACGCAAATGAAATGTACACAAGTTTTTGCATTACATCGCTCTTATGAACAAACCTCTAGTGTATGAGCAATTCAATTAATCCAATTTCAATACTCAGCTCCTAAGTTTAACATCGGTTAACGATCTAACGAGAGATTATATTATGTAGAGTGAATTTAAGACTTGTTAATTACATTTAATATTAGAAGTAGGAGTTACAGTGAATTTAAATTACCTTAAGCTCCATTGCTATGTTTGTTAGAGAAAATGTACGTTCGCGTAAATAAATAAAGTAATGGTATCGCAACAGCAATGTAATCAGTTTAATCAAATAAATGGTACTATTACAGTATGTTTTCCTCGCACGGACATGAAGAGCTTATTATATGTACGCGTATGTTGTTTGAGACAAAATGACTGAGAATCAGCATATAAAAATCTCATAGCAAAAATATTATTATCACCCACGCCATATTTCGCGAATGAGGTAGACAGAGGAGTGTAGCACATTCTGCTATCATTTCAATGATAATGATGCTTGCAAAATACAAAATGTTTTGAGGGATAATTTTATATGTACTCTTTAGATAACCTTCACAGAGCCCGCTTGCAAATTAATAATTGGCGTATTTCATTTACTTTCTCTTATTTCATCCTTCTTTTCCCCGATGTTCGTTATTTCAGAATATAATATTTGCAATTCACAAATCGAAATAAACTCTTCGTTAAAAATCAAAGTGAAAATCTCAATAGATACGCATTAGGTACACCTGAACATTAAATCATTTCGAATTTTATAATTTAATTTATTACTACGAAAATATATTCTATTATCGTATTAACGACGGCTTTTCTTTGCGCTTCATTGAATATTATTATTGCTTTTTACTTTGTAGTGATAAAATATAGCGTATTTATGAGTAACGTCCCCAGAGGGGGTTATGGCGGACATCTGCTGCAGCGGAGTTCCCCCCATTTCCGCTTTCCAGACATCTTTTTTCCACCGTTCCCGTATTAACAAATCCATAACTTTAATGTGTATATCTAAAGATAGTATTATGTAAGTCTTATAATTATATTCACACCCAGTCTTTTGTGAAAAATTCTGTTACACGTTTGCGTACTCTAGGTGAATATTAAACTAACACCGCGTGAAAATATAAAGCTTATCGTAACAGTTATTACATAAATCAAAATAATGATTGAAATGTTTTATTATAATTCTATATATATTTTGCCCTTGTCGTTTTTGAATGTAAGCTTTGACAGCTTTAGAAAGAATAACAGAAGTCGTGACACAATGACGGAAAGCACTTATACAAAGTATAAGAATTTACTCAAGCCGAATCGAACCGCGAGCAGTTTGCGACTGAGCGAGAGTGGATTGACCTTCATCCTCTTATGGCTGCCCGAAAATACCGATTCCCAAGCGGCACAGGAACCAGAAAACATTCCGCATTTCGCACATCTCCAACAATCCCGTATTACCATAACACATTACACTATTCGCTGTTTAACTAAAGCTACCAACCAAGTTTGTGATTAAATTAAACATCGAGTTTGCCAGGATTCGGGGATTTGTAGATTTGAAGCTTTCCGCTTTAAGCTCAGTTTTGCAACGAAATATAATAATTGATAGCCGTGATAAGTTTCGTTACACCGCAGTAAGGGAATTTCCCGTTCAATTAATTTCCAACTTTATTACGAATATTTAAGATCTGTGAGGATAGAAATATTTAAAGTCGCTTCTTTGTCAACCTTACTCGTATGCAAGAGACCTGGCGCAACTAATTGAGCATTAATTAAGGTTTAAGGTTATCGTGTCTATTGTGTAGAATATTTCATAGTTATTTTAATATCACCATAATTAATCATATTTCAAATTAATTTAATATCCGAATAAAAACATTTCACACCTAACCTTTGATGACTATTAATTCGAATCAACTGTTATCCCAACCATTCAACATTGAATCGAATATGAAACAATAATACTAATACAATATACAATAAATGATGGTGACATTTTATAGTATTGGTAGTAATAAATCGTTTTAATCAAACAACTAAACGGATTTACAGTCCCGGCTCGCGGGAGACCAGCGAGCGTTGAGAAGTGGCGTTGCAAATAGACGCCGCGACCCGGTGATTTACAACGGGGACCACCGCTCCTGCATTATTGAATACTACGTTCAATGAAAGAAAAATCGTATATTTTGACATGTCTGCGGCTAAATTTATGACTTCCATTCATTCCCTTTGACAAATGGCAATTAAAATCCGTTAGTGATATTCGCGGGCGAGCTCCACTTTCTTATATTCGATTTTTCAAGCTTTTCAATCTCGCTAGCGTTTTTATCTTGCCCGGGTCTTTGTCATGGCAATCTTACAATAATGGCGGCACTGGTAATAGCCTAGGCGCTAGAGAGACAAATGAATTGTTTGACTGCTCCCTGGAATTTAATTCCAGTCCTTCTGACGACGCCGCGGGAAGCGGAGTATTAATTAAATATTACAGTTCGGCCGAATTCATGGGCATTTTCCTTTTCCGCTCATAAGAAACATGTACCTATGTTGCGTTCGTGCGTCGGATTCTAATCTAGAATATTCTTATGTAAGTTCTTCTTAGCGTTTATGGCGTAGTGGTTGGTACCTATATATGTCAATCTGAATATATTTTCACCCTTGTACAAGCCGCGTCGTAATATAGCGTTCATCGCTCTTTTATCTGAAGTTCATTTCTTTTCTCAATTATCACGGAAGAAAGAATGAATGATTATGGTTTTTTTAGTCTTAAACGCTCGCTATCCTCGCTCAGTGGTTAAGTTTTAATTATGCCCGTATAATTAGATCGGTAGTACCTATTTAATTTGGATGATCAGAGTAAGACTCTGTTGTTTATATTTTTTTAATGATTTATAATTAGTAATGTTGCTGATAAATATTATACTTTAAAATACGACGCATTACGCTTTATCTGCCACTATAACAGTACTATAAATTAATAAAATTATTTAAAAGTAAAGTATACGAGTATACATGTTTTGTTATCAATATCCGAGCCGCATTCAAATAAATAAATAAAAAACTTATTAATATTCCACAATAAAATCTTGATAATTTTAAACATCAAAGCCTAACAAAATCACGAGTCCTTGAATATTCAGTTCAAAATTAACATTAAATTTTGAAATAATATGCCAAATTTTGTAATATACAATCATTGTAATGAAGCAAAACTAATTACATCAAAAAACTTGTTCGAATGTAGTTACAAGCTTAAATATTGTATTAAGCAAAATGCGAAATTAATTGCCTCATTATTACAAAGAACGTAGGCTAATATTTACGTTTTGTATGTGTAGTATATTCGAACCGATTTCAGTCTCACGTTCGGCTGCGCCGCAGAGATTACTTAGTAATATGAAATCCAGAACGTTCGCTTTATAGACCAATTAGTCTGGGAATACGGCACGCGTTCATTATCAGACACGGCTCCGATTAGGGAGCTGACGTACCTGTATAATTACAAGAACATACACAAGCGTAAGGAAAAACACATGGACTTTTAACGCAAAGCCTACCCTAATCGCACGCACGTATTCCATTACACGCTGTTAATTATATTAAGTTTATTACCTCCCATTACGGCCTCTGCTTTGCTACGTTATAAGCTTGTTACTGGGTAATATAAACACTCATTATGACTATTATGAGGAAAATCGATCGAGAAGCATGTTATCTAGCTTTGTATGAAATGATATCCATCATCGGCAATATAATTTCCGAAATAATTACCGAATCGCGAAGACGCCTCTGCCGCCGTTTGTTTCGCAACGGAAATGAATTCCGGTGCTTGGTTGGAACATTAAATCAGCATCGAGCACCTCCTTTGTACGGGAAATATTAAAAGACAAGGGCGTTTCTGGAGAATCTTTGAGTTTACGGTTATAGCGTTCGGGCCTAACATTTGATTGCTTGTCCGGCACAACCGAAGTCGATTACTAACGTGTGTAGTTTACCATAGAATCGAAATGATTTCATACATACAGAAAGCCATACGGATAAATTTATAAATATTTATTTATATTTATAAAGATTTATGTGACACAAACAAAACTTTGTAACAATTGTAAACATATTTTTTTCTAAGATTTCATTAAAAATCTATAATTATATGATAATACATTAGTAAATAAAGTCTCTGGTAATGCCACAGGAGAATGTTGTATAATAATAAATAAATACAGAAGGGAACATACAGAATGCTTGTAAGGTTGACGTTGTTTTTATACGTAACAATATATTTTATTTGAACATCTTTCTTTAACTAACACGTCAATTGTGGGTGACGTAAAATGTTAAATTTTAATTTTATTTTTAAAATAGACAGGAATAATAACAGAAACCCATAAAAATAATACAGTACGTAATAAATACATTATGTGTTACTTAATTAGCAACAACTGTAACAGAAATGCCTTGGTAATATTCTAGTTTCAAAATGTAAATCAAATTGCAAGTTAATTGCGAACGTACATGCAACGTGGAATTGAAATTTCCATTCTGTTAAATAACGTAAACTTGCAAATGTGGATAACTGCTTTCCTTGTTTATAGATAAAATCTAAACCCCAAAATTGGTAATACGAATGCAAATGGTTAATAATCGCTGTTATAACTACTTACAATAATGTTATTTAACTATATAATTGATAATACAAATGTAAGTAGTTGAAAAAGTTGTTTAATTTAATTAAAATGGAACATTTTTAAAATACTTAAGTAAATATTGATAAGCAAAATTCAAAATGTAGAGTTCGGTACTTGTCTCTACAGCGCTAATAAGATAACACTCTACAACTCCCCACTCCACACCCCAACTCCCCAAGTTACCCAGATTTAAATAGAGATTACGGACTACGGCCAAAGGAAAGTAACCTTCGAACAATCGTGGGCAGCACCCTTCAAACTTGCGAGTCTTATCTACATCATCCGATCATTACCAGAGATGAAATTTTGATTATTGTTTAACTTAGATAAACGGAAAACACGTGTTTAGATCGGAAGCAGGCCAACCCGTCATATTATAGAGTTCAGAGTATTTTATCTGTTCTAAATAACCTAACCTCAAACAGTAACTATATTCCAAGTTTCAAAATATCGAAAATTTGCAATCTTCGACATTATGTCGTATGTAATAATTGCTGTTTGTACCGCTTACCACAAATAAGGCAATTTTCTACGATAATTAAAGAAGAGCAAACGACGAAACTAGTTACATTTAATAATCGCGACCCTTTAATAAGCTTATGCGAAAGCAGTAGATTGTTCTTGTATGAAATAGCGTTGAAATGAAATAAAAATTAATCCTTCAGTGTTGAAGCAGCAAAGCTTTAATCTCCGTCTTTTGTATTCCATTGTCCAATTTCGTTATTTGCAAAATACGTAAATTTAAAATTTACGGCTAAAGAGCTGAAAAAAAAAATGAGCAACAATCTTTATGATACGTATAAAATTTTCGCGCGCAGATTTGAATTGCCTTCAATTTGCTTTTTATTCGCACCCATTTGCGGAAGCGTGTGACGGCTGTTGAAGGAGTTGATGTAATATTTCAAATGTTCTTGTGTGGCCAAGCGCTAACTTTTCGCTTTAAGAGGTTTATTATACGGCACGTTTTTCAAATTATTTATACAGCACACTGTGAATAAAATGTAGCAAGAATAAAAAATATTTCACTTGCTTTTGTAATACAGAAATAAGTGTAATTACAAATGTAACGTTTTCAATTTGAATGTAAAACGCCTTGTGTAATGGGAGCTTTTATAAAAACTTTGAATTAATATGCAAATTGTATGATCGCACAACTATTTCGTTGAGATGAAATGCTTTGTCCGTATTTATTTTGGTTCGCTTCTTTACATCGCGTTCGATGTTTAAACGAAACATTAAATCCACCCCTGACTAACGTAACAAAATTTATAAACTTCTCGTTTTACGATTTCATATTGTATAATGAATACTCTTATTTTTATTCGGGTTTCTAGATCATTCAACAAGGGCAAATAACTCTTTAACATTTTCCTACTCCTTTTATATGATTTCTATTAAGAGTACGTAAACTTAACGTCACGCCTGTCATCCCCGAAGAGGTAGGCAGAGGAATGCAGAACACTCCCACGTTTCACGGGTTAATTTACTTGATTAACAGTAAATATCTATGAAGTATTCTATTTTGTTGGAACATGTTTCTAGTTTATTAATTATCTTCCGTGATCAATAGCGAGTGTACAAAGCGGTTGTTTCCCTTGGTTCACGTTGTCACTTTGTTCATTTTACATAATAGATTTTGTCTATAATTTTTCACTCAGTATTTATCTTTTTAGTCGTTTTTTAGATAAACAATACTTATTTTTGCAAATGTAAAATAACAGATTAAGTACAAATATATCAATACAGTTTTCACTGATGGATAGTCAATATACATTTAGAATAATCCGTTATACCTGTTTTTTTCATGATGTTTTATTCAAGATGTCATGATATGTGACCAATTAATTATTTGTCTGCTACATTATCAAATGCAAGGAATGAAAAGGATAAAAAAGGAACGTAAAATAACGTCTCTTATCCCCGAAGAGGTAGGCAGAGAAGTGTAGAACACTCCCACGTTTCACCAACGAAAAGCATTTTTCGTTGAACCATAGCAAAACAAATTCATGAGAATATAGAAATACGCTTCATTTAGTGTTTAATTTACATCATCCATTGAAAGAATGTGTTATTGAGAACCAATAGGTATGCCATATAGATATTAGATTAATTAAATTGATATTACGCCTCCCCCAAAGAGCACCATCGCGCCCTGTCCTGGGCTTGCCGCATCCAGCTTCTTGGCACCTTGAATGCACGTTGAAGGAGGCCATGTCCAGCATTGGACTGAGATAAGGATGACGATAATGAAATTGATATTGTTGTCAGCCATTTTAAATGGACTAAGTTTTTTTTCTAGTGTTATTTAGAAACGATTTCACTGCAGATACAACCCATGCATAGTGTTTACTACCGCTTAAAAACAATTTCACTCTATCTCCCCATCACGAAATTATTATAAAGCATCCGTTATATACCACAGGATCACCACTAAAATGTGTATTTATCCTGTTGGAAAATTAATCGTATTATGGATGCAGACTATGAGAGCCGGTAAAGTTACATTGTAAGCGTTACACAAGTCTAAGAGACATCGAATTTTAATACAAGATGAATCACATTACTTATAATCATCTAATTATTTTCCATTCTCATTCATTCATGAGCCGGTCTCAGTTCAGTGCTGAACATTAAATGCCCCTGAGGGGTGTTTTCCATATCCCCGTACTAGGCATACGGGTTGGGGATGGTTTCCATTATGCAAATAAGATCAACATAAAATTGATATAAAGATCTTAAACTTCCATACCAACAGCAAGATTGTCTAAAAAGCTCTTTGACTGTAAAGTAAGGCTATCTAGAACATTGCCCCTACAGAGACCGGTGAAGTTTTGTTCATACGAAATTCATTTTTCCTGCGTTGAAGCTCATCTTGTTATTATTTCGCAGCCTGAACCTTATTTTGTGTTTAAATTAGGCAACGTTTATTATATTAAGTATGAAGAATCTCCATTACTAATACAAGATTTTCTAGGCAATCTTTGAAAACTATTCAAAACTGAAATACGTATTATTTATATTTGTTTTTATTATATCGTCATACTAGGTACTTTATGGGATAGGCAGAGAGTATCGAGTACTAATTATTTCTATATTTAAGGGTGTTATTCTTTTATCATTTATTAAGGACGATGACAACAGGATTATACATCTAACTAAACATGAATACTTTAAAATACAATATATGAACATATAAATGTTATATGCGTTTTATAAATACGTAATGTTTATTTATTTTGTTGCAGCGTCGCGTATTCGATACGAGATTACGAGCGGGAACATAGGCGGAGCGTTCGCTGTCAAAAACATGACTGGCGCCATCTACGTCGCGGGTGCACTCGACTATGAGACACGGAAACGGGTGAGACTTATTGAAGTTTTCGTTACATGAAGTTAGTTACGTGTTATTTTAAAAGCAGAGTATTTAAAAAATAGTCTACCGAAATGCGGATGTAGTTATAGTATAACAAAAAAGATTATTTTCAAAAATTATCTATAAAAATTTACGTCAAAACAAGTGACGAAATTTTAAGCCATTTATTATGTTAGGGAATAATAGGGTAAGATTAATGTAGATATTCGTTTTGGATTTAAATGTTTGTGCACTCGTAGTTTTTCAAGCCAGCCAGTCACAAGGAATTCCATTGTCCACCTCTATTTGTGAATCGTTAATATTACCTGATGTAGGCGAGGAGCAAATAATTAAAATGAAAATTCTGTTGAAAATTTCATTTTGTCATTTTTAAGATAGTTTTATTTTATTTAGAACAAGAATTTTACTGAAGTATCATTTATTTACTCAATGCTTCATAATTGTCTATTATAGGTGAAAATTTCCTGAAAAAAAACAACAAAAACAATTTAATTTTAGCGCAAGTAATCACCTTATTGATTGCTTTTACAATATCTTGTTATATTTACGGTCGAGTACGTAATAAAAAGTTTTTTAATGTTAAAAAAGCGTATGCATATTTCGGTATTTTTTTAAAACCGACTACACTGTACCTGCATCTATAACAATAATACAAAATTCGTCGATAAAACTGACATAATATTTTTTTTGCTGTGAAACAGCAATGCCTGCACTTACGACATTTATTGAATAGTGCACACGGTTAGAACTGTGGTTTCGAAATATGTAACTAGCAAAGAGCAAATAAGAAAGTTACCGTTAATTCTTAATGTATGTTTTAAGTAACAGACGTAATTAAACCCATAGCTTAAGTACTCACATACATACCTTATAAGATGTTTTTTAATTCAAATAGATTTATAATTCACTCATACATGAATGTACTTTAAATTTGTAAAGTCAGTATGTAATCATTAGTTGCCGAGTTCTTAACCCTGAAAATGCTCTGTTTTGGGTCGGATCACGAAATGGTATTGGAGTGGAATATACCACATGTCGTATAAATAAGCTTGGAAAATTGCAAAATAACTTTAATGTTAACTTAACAATGGATTTTGTCAATATAACGTCTGACTCAATTAACTTTCCCTTTTTTATACGCTACGTAATACTTGATTTCACGTGATTTTATAATGGCACAATTCATATTATTACTTCATAAAACGTAACCTTATAACATATCATCTCGAATAGAGTCACGCGATACATTTACGACCTTTTTAAGAGCTCTAGCAAAATTATCGCCTGATTATGTTACACTTCGAGCAAAATGTTAGAAGCACTATATTATGGGGCAATCTGCGTGTATTAAATTGCACAATTTTTAAAACGTCTAGGTCCGTTTCACTTCAACAGCTATAATTTAACTCCAGTGCTACAATTGGTAACTATAAATTCATAAAGTAGCATATTTTACCATATCAAATAGCAGTAATTTGAGTCGGAAAAAGTACTTAAATTGTAAAGTTACCTTTTAAAGTTCCTTTATAATAATTGTATTAAAAGTTATCTCTGTATATTTCTGTAGTATATTCGATGAATTGAAAATAAGCGGACGTCGCAACTCCGTACCTACGGGGCGCTACGACCCTGTCATAGTATTATGCCGAAATGCCCCAAAAACAAAAGTCGACCATTTAACGAATGACTGTCGTCATCAATTAGATCCAAATCCACTGAAGTTCCTTCGTTAGGAGATTCGGAATAGTTGGTTGAACGGTTTGCGTTTATTAGATCTCTAGCACACGAAATAAACTATTCGGGATACTCGCAGTTAGACCTGAACATGTGTAAATTGTAGGAATAGCGTCAGTGAATACACTCATTAGATACGAATGAAGCGAGAAACGTGAGTGACTTAGGTAATGGTATGACTGCTAGCATATTCAATATGTATAATTGTAAATTTTAAATCATATTTCATAAATATTATAGTTTCGGTAATTATTATCTTGTATGAGTACAGAGCACATTCAATCTACATTGATTCGTGTAAGTTTGAAAATATATGCGGATATTTATGAAGGGTTCAAGTCGGTACGAGCATATTATATTATTTGCTTCGTTTTGGGTCGTGTTTTGCTTATTTTTACTCGTATGAAGTACAATATCATTTTGCTCTTCTAAAAAAATATTAAGGTCACAATGATTTTAGTTTTTTAAATAAAATTCGTATATAAAATAAAGAAGAATATTATTTAGAAATTGTCTCATCAGAACCTAGATATTTTTATAGTCGAGTAGAGGAATGTAATCTAGCAGAGTTAGTTTGGAATAGAAATAAAATGGAACGGAGCTTGATCTGGTATAAGGCCACGTGCTCGTCGTAAGACAAAACAGCGGATGTCGGTCATAGCAAATAATTCACTTTACTCTCCCACGCGAGCTACCACACGCGAATATACTGCGTCTCCTATTAAATAAATGGTTTTCACTGAACATTAACTAGCACCACGTACATTTGGGTAACAAAATGAAGTATTACTTTTAGTTTTAAACAATAATTTGTTAAAAACTAATAAACTGAATTACAAGAGCGAGATAATTCTCGCTCTTGTAATTCATTGGGTATATAAGGATGTTTAAATGAATTAATTATAAAGAATTAGGATCAAAGAATATTGTTTAAATGTGCTCGCTACAAAATGGTTTTTTTTTATCGTAAAGGTAAATTTACATTTCAGCGAATAACCAAATTGTATTATAACCTTGAATAACAAGACTTTATATTTTACGTGCAAACCGTTATCCAAACCTGCTCTCGTGAGCTACCCGAGCGTGTCACTTTCGGTTTTGTTTTAAATTATGGAATGATTTCTTTTATCTATGTTCTACATTCATAAATTTCGAAAATATTCAACAAATCGACATCATCCTTGAAATTTTCTATAATAGTCCCAATAAATCATTGTTATACTGAATGTAAAAAGAGTTATTAATGGTTTTTGTTGATTTCTCTTAAAATTAAACGATTCTAAATTGCAAAACAAAGTTATTTACTCCCTTTTTCCGTTTGCTTTCTGCGCAATATCAGTAGGGTTGCCAAATGTCATCTTTGTGTCTAGACCGGTCCGGATTATTTCAATTCTCCTTTCAAAGGACAACTAAAAATAATACTGCGGGAATTAATGTTTCACTCGTGAAAGAAAAATATTTTTAAGCGGGTTTTTTTTCAAATTTGTGGTTTTATAGATAAATTATACATTTATTAAACACCGATATCGTTAATTATTGCATACATATACATAAACGTGACAATAGTAACGCTTAAAGAGACATTACACAATATAATTTAGACGTTCTTCCCATTGCAATACACATTGTGAGGAATCGGTGGTTCATTACTTGTATTAATATTTTTATTAAAATTTTACTGGATAATGCTAATAATTAAACAGTCAATTAGTAACTAAATAACATTAGCTCTCATATTTTCATGCAAATCTGGCAACCCTACGAATCACAATTGGCGCGGCGTTTCAGCTTTTGAGTTAACGTAAAAACCCCTTTGTTATTCGAGAAACTTCCATCGAACTTTTGACGAGATAAATGATTTAATATTTATATTCGTCTAAAGACAGCGTAATAACCGCTATTAGTAAGAAAGTATCCAGTAAGTTAAATAATTCAAATATGTATTGATTTACATTTTTGTACAAACCACCAGTTACAAAACCTTGATACATACATATTTGCAATTAATTTAATACGTGTTACATACAGTCAAACTTTCCATATCAAGAATCGGCTTTTACTAAGTCTTAAGAGTCCTGCTTTTATGAATAAAGATCACGTAATAACGTAACATCACGCCTGTAATCCCCTAAGAGGTAGGCAGAAGAGTGTAATAAATTCTCACGTTTTACCAATTACGTTTACGTCTCACTATGGAATAGGTGGTGAGTATATTGCCATGCTCGGGGCACATATCCAGATTCCGAGCCACTACCAGAAAATCTAAATTAGAAAAATAAAATACTGCCCGACTCGGGATTTGGAGCACGACCAACGAGGTAGGCACTTCGTAACAGTTTAAAATTTAGGGGTTCAATCTCTTAAAACATTTGACTGACCCTTAATGAACCTTTTAACCAAATAATACTGTTATACATTTTCTATTCAAAAGCAAGTCAACCTTTTTGCAAATTTGAATTTCAAATAAGCTTCCGATTGGGCCATAATACACGAAAATATTATTATAAATAATATTTCAATAGAAACTCCATCGATCTCAATAAGGTCAAAATGAACGTAAACACCGTATAAATCTCGCGTAAAGTATGAAAATAACGTATTTGTCATTCATTCTACTGCATAAGAGGAGACTACTTTGTCGGTGAAACATCTTTGATCGGTAATAAGGGCTTTATACTTTGGTACGTTTACAGTGGTGGCACAGTATTTGTAAAGTATATTCAATGATTTATTGTGTTTGTATCCATTAAATGAAAGTTATAAGATGAGCTTCGTTACGATGAAGCATTGTTTAAAATCTCGGAAAGTATAAAAAAAAAGAAGTTAATTGAGGTATTACTATAACTTCAGTTTGAAAAAAGAATCGGTTGTACATATGTACATAACAATATTGTTTTCAGCAGTACATAAAAATAATCTTTATTTTATACTAGGAAATATATGGTGGTTAGGATTGGTAACTACTAAACCCCGCCGCATTGAACGCAACCCGCGCTCAGCTGGGCCTGTAACGTAGTTCCGAGCTTCAGAGCTCTTCCCAATTGTCAATATCGTAATCCGCCCAACGCGTTTGTGAAATTTACCACTGTACTGTACACGGCGGAATTCACGCATTGTGCAAAATTGTAATAGCTCCATTTTCGAATGTAAATTGCAATGCCGCAACTTCTGTAATATGCGTGAGATGACTTTTGAAACAAACATTTCTCTCCAGGCTCAGGAAATTACTGAGTGACAATGACAAATGAGCCAAACTGCTCACGCAGGTCGCGGACACAAAGCTGTGTGTCTTTGTCGGAGAAAGCAAGGTTTATTTTTGCAACGCTTATAATATTAGCGGGAATGTTTATTGTTAATTAATTGATGCCGAAATTATTAAATAATATTTTCACTACCCTCCAATTATGAGAATGAATTCCTTAAAGTGTTAAATAAATCGTAGCAGATAATTAGAAACTGATTTAATATTATAGAAAATTGTTCTGGTAAGTATTATATATTAATTCTGTCAGAGATGGTGTAATATTTTAAAATCCTCATCGAAGTACACAAAATTCCACCTCCGCTGCAAATGTTGTACCTGTCATTCGTGTTTTTGCCAGTTTTCGCTAAGCTATTTCAACAATTTGGCACTTTACCGACTTCTATATACAGATAATTCTTCTACGAATTTCAATCTCAAAGTTCACTACAGCTAATTAATCGTCAATTCTTCTCTCGAAAGAACATTGTTACTTCGTTAATCACAATTGCGAATAGTGATATTAAAATTCTGTTATTAATTGCGAAAGACAAGCATGGATGTTTCCAGTTCAACGTCCTACCAAATACTATTTGAAAGATCGCTCAATACAACTTTAGTTTGGATATTCCAAAGGCAAGATAATTATGCTCATTGTCATTATTTTTCGGCAACAGTACGAGTTGAAACTCGCCGCATCGGACAACCTGAAGGAAAACTATACGACGGTGGTGATTCACGTGAAGGATGTGAATGATAACCCTCCCGTATTCGAGAGGCCCACGTACCGTACCCAAATTACAGAAGAAGACGATCGCAATCTACCGAAGCGCGTGCTGCAGGTCCGATTCGGAACGACGAAGACACTTCGCCCGATTCGTTATTGAAGCTTCATTCGCATATTGACGCTCTTTTAAGATATCACGTTTCAATGGAGAATCGTGCGGGGTGCCATTGTCTGATTGTTATAGTTTATATAGATGCGTTTGTTTGTTTGTTTGTTCGACTTTGCATTGCATGGCCACTTTATCTGTGATCGTAGTATTTTTTTCGTTATATTGATGTTTGATTGCTAGTTAGTTTAGTGTTGTTTGTTCTATTTGTTTTTGCCTATTAGTAGCGAAGACTGGAATCTTTAGATCTGATGGCTTCATGAAGAGGAGCTATGACGGTAAGGTATGCCTACATTTTGAGGGTCGATCCGTTGTGTATTGATTTTTTTCCATTTTTTTATACATTCGTACATTAGTTATTCATTTACACTACCGCCGTTCAGTTTATTTTCGACCATACAAAACTGCAATGTTTACCCAAGTTGCGTACAATGTTATTGTTCTTTAAATACTTAATATGGTCGTAGAATTAAGTAAACGAGTTTAAACAAGACCTTTTTCCACAGCGAAAGCGCTTTTAACAAAAAATACTACTCCTCAGAGATTTTGAACCTCATCGTATATTTATTTAACAGGATCCATAAATTTAAGCCTGAAATCTACTTTTCTCGTTTTCATTACTATGATGATGAGAATTTTCAAAGCTCTTACGTTTGTAATTCGGATTGCTAAGATAGTATAGTCATATTTAGCAAATTAATAGAAAAATGGGAAAACAATTTATGAATTCTCATAATTAGAACTTTTCGCGGCTCATCCGAGTTTTCAAACTTTTTCGATATTTTGAATCGGATTGACGGTTCAAATAATTAAGGGCATTTATTTCATTTGATAATTTTTTTATACAAAATACTTCGGGTATTTTCACATCAAATGCCAAATAATATTAAGCCAAAATAATTAATATGTCACCATCATATATTTTGTAAATTTTAGTAATTCATTATATCATTTCATTAGT
>DWTO01000852.1:0-18581 GCA_018244755.1 Jemadia pseudognetus | reverse complement strand
TCGACCCGGGAATCGAACCCGGGACCTCCCGATCGTCAGTCGCACTTGCAACCAACACGACCAACGAGGCAGTCAAAGAAAGAAGATCAAAGAAAATAATTTCCTGATTATCTACTCCAGTCTGTCTTACGAGTATAACCCGCATGTAAATACATAAGTACGTAAACTTGACATCTTAGGAGTGTCTCGGGGAAAAACGCGAGCCCATGATTATAATTTTACTACTAACTACTTCAATTTGGTTCTGAATGTGAAGAATGCTTAAAAACTATACGTTTCACTTCAATATTTGAACAGTTTAAAGTGAATGTAACTTTGTAAATATGTTTTGTAGACTGCACGTGCCTTAGACAATATTATGGAGAACTTTAATTGAAGTGTATTATACACTTCCTGGCGATGTTTTCCTCCATCGTTATAGCAAGTGATATTTTATCTTAAAACGTACATCTTGTTTTCAGGGAGGTGCGTGAGAGGACAGCGTAGGTGGTGCGAGAGGGTCGGGATTATAAGCATAACCCTTAAGGGAAAGCCTATGTTCAGCAGTGGATTACAATAGGCAGGTGATAATGATACGCGGCAGAATTTGAATCCAAAACCTAAACTCTGAACTACTAGTCCGTCGCGGAAACTTTAATAACGCTCGATCAATCGCACAGTTCCAAAGCTATGCATTTAAATAATACAACAGTTGCACTAGCGTATTATAGACTCGTCGTCTAAGTTTCCAACAAAGTTGCGAGCTCGGGTCAAAGTTAACGTCGAATCGCTTTGGGGCATCCGCAACAGTAGATCTGGGGTCAGATTAACAGAGGCTGGCAAGGTTCCGCTCGAACTTCCGTTTCACATGTTTACGAACGTCTCTTGCAGTGAATGAAACGATTGAACGAATAAGTCTTGCCGGTGTACAGATGTAGCGATGGAAGTTTTCGAATCGAATTAAAGTGAAATAGTTGAATGAAATGTAAATAAAAACAGAAGAGACAGCATGATATGGCTCAATGTTAATTGAACGCGACTAGATTGCTGATAATTGTTTCATGACTTGTTGTCATGAACAAATTATAACACGCAGATCCGAATGTCTGTGGCAAGGCGTCATTAAGGTCCATAGACTGAAGGATATGAAATAGTAAGTTTGTTATTGTGTGACTTGTACCGTACGACTGCCTCGTTGGTCGTGTTGGTAGCAACCGCATCTGCCGATCGAGAAGTCCCGAGTTCAAATCCCGGGTCGGGAACTATTGGATTTTTGTAATTTAGATTTTCTAGTAGCAACTCAGAGCCCTTATTTGTGCCCGGTGTAAGGCAATAGGCTCACTATCTATTCTATAGTGGTACGTTAACGTAACTGATAACATGTCGGAGTGTGTCTAGGCTCCTCTACCTACTGCTTCGGGGATTACAGACGTGATGATACGTAAGTTTGTCACAATATCACAGACAGATATTTTGCTATGCTCCTGTAATGAGCGGAACTTCGTTCGTCAGACCATCCGCTGCTAGTTAACGGTCACTAACAAACACACCATGAATTATCATTCCAGTTCAATAAATAAGTCACTTTTCATATTCAATGCACACGAGAGGCTAACCATTGTCCATGATTGTTTTCGTATCCAAAAAGTTACATTGTTCATTATTATTATATACACATTACATGGATGTAGAGTTAGATTCATTACGTGTAGGAGGATAAGTCGGTAGCGGGAAAGCGCAGTCGATCTGCCACAGCGCAGCAGTTCAGCTGCCAAAAGTTTGTTTACAGTAACATTGTTACGGGTGCTCTGTCCATAATAGTTGTTTGGACGTTCGCTTTAGCTACGGGCGTCTGTATTCGGTAGCGAATTAATTTATAACAAGGAAGCTCTATTTGATAATTAAATCTTAATATATATATAATATAAATCTTGTAATTGAAATGTTAATAAGTTAGCGGTTAATAAATTTGTATAGCGCATGTTTTTTGATCACGTATGACAACAGCTCATATGGTAGAGCAGATAGTTCTATACCTAGTTCGTCTTCCCCGAATAAAAATAAGAGAGTGACGGCGATATATTACGTAACGATGTACATCGATTAATCATAATATACTCGTACGTACACAGCGGTATGATGAACGTATAATTTAATTAACAAACATCGCAAGAAGAACTGTTGAACTGACGAATGAACGAACGAACGAACAAACGAAGCATATACAGTCAAATCCACATCGACGCGGTCGTTCTTTCTTTTTGCGGATTCCAAAACAAGTCCAATGTTACAGTTGCGTGTCGAGCGAGAGAGAACCTAAAAATTCCATTTCGTAAAATACAAAGAACGAGCAGTACAATGTACTTACCGAGTACCTATAACGAACGCATAAACGTTATGCTGAACGAACACGAATGGAGAAGCGACGAGCTTGTGTTTTGGAAACTGTGTTCCATTTCGTGAATGAAAGCCACCAATTAAAGCCGTTGTATTGAAGAGTTCGCGAACGATTAGGAAGCGATTGTGTAACAACGTGCGGAGTGCAGAGAGAATGAGAATTCTGTTCTCTCTTCTCTCTTTTTTATTTTTCGATTGGACCGTCAAGGCCGAATGCATCTAGCAGTCACATTTTAGTGTAGCATACCGACTTGCCGTCCATTTGACTGGCCTCTAGGTTCCATCTGACCCGAGATGTTGTGGATTCTACTGCAAGCGGAGACAAATGTATTTCATTATAAGTGTATGTCTTTTCATTGCATGCAAATCTACGATTGCAGCCATATGCGTCATAAGACGGACCACGCACGTCTAGATAAAGCTTAAAGACACTTGTCTACGTCCATAATTTTGCCTATATAATTTCGGTATATATGTATCACGAAGAACTTATCACGTATGTATATAATTCACTCGGTTAAAACGTGCCATGTAACGAGTGACGTCATCTACGATCGATGCGGCCTCCGATCAATTCCAACTTCAAACAACTCAAGCGATGTCTTACAAAGGTATGATAGCGTTTGATGAAGAAATAAAATGCCCACGCCAGTACCTACAGCACAGTCGTATTCTGTAAATTAGTGACATCATATTTCGTCTTCAATGTCTAACATTCTGCTAAACTTAATCATAATTATATCATGATTCCTAAAACGGTAACGGAAGTACGGTATTAAATATAATAATCGTGTGCGTTCCAAGTGTCTAAGGTTAATTATAATTAAATATAATTGATTAAATGAATAAACGAGCGAATAAAACAAAAACTCGCGGAACAAAATGCAAACATATTAAAAAACAAATGAAATTTTATGCAAAATCACTCGTTCAAATATTTATCGCATTTACGTTCATTTAAATTCAATCCGTACTCTATTAACAAATAAATCATCGGCTTAATGCTCTTGTCGTATTGCCCGCTAGCGAATGATAGAGAGCGAAGCATCATATGAAATGAACTGTCTATATATTATGTTAGAAAACATCCCACGAACGACATTTCACAAATCTTGGTTATAAGTGCTGACTGATAATTTTATAGGCCTACAGCTCGCATTCAAAGCTTTATTCGCTTCAATCTGTATGAGTTAGTGTAGTGAAGCGATCGTTTCGTCATCGCTGCCGCTCGTTGGCCGACAGTGAGACATGTTCACGAACACCGGTCGGCCGGAGCCTGTTCGCGGTGTTAATTGCGTAAATCAATTAGCGTAATGAGCTTAGATGGCTTAGTGGTTACAAGGTAGGCTCCTATCTATTTATCGACAAATCGTTTAAAAATATTTCCAAAACCATAACATGTTATAGTTTAGATTTTAGTCCAGTGGTTACTGAGCGTAACGAATTACCTAAAGTCGTGGGTTAGATTTTCTTTCTGGAAAATCGCTCAAATAGTGAGCATTCATATTTATAAGTTGCCTAGATGAGAAAATATCTATATGTATAGGTGTGCGTTGTACACATGTAAGTATGTAATTAACCAACTAATTGGTTCGATACCCCAGCCTCTGACTAGTTTAATCGAACGGCTCCATGGGAATTTTTCCATGATTTATTATTAATACTATAACATAAATATAGCTTATACATGAGTATTACAGGGAACCTGAAAGTGTAAAATTGGCTAACGTAAAGTAGGTACAGCTTGGAAACGGATAATGAGTGAGCCACTTAAGTTTCTTTAAATGTGTATGGAGCTAAAGAGAACATATGCGTTACAATATATACGCGATTTTTTCTGAATTCTCAAGTACTCATTAACATGTCAAATTAGAAATACACAAATGGGAATTATCGTCATTAATAAGCGACGCGGAACGCGCGATACGCGCGTAGTGCGCGATACGCGCGTAGTGCGCGATTACATACACTTCTATCCCACTTTATTGGTTGTAGAAAGCAAAGCACTCACGATTATTTTGGTATGTAATATTACCCGTAACCCGGACCACAATTCGTAGTTATTAACATCTCACCCTTCCGCCCCGTCTCACTTAACCCTCGCGACCTACTGAGTACAGTACAAGGATCGCAAAACACCCCGAAACATAATGCCGGATAAATATTTATTTACAAGCGAGACCCCAGCGAGAAGCGATTGCTATTCGACGACAAATCACAACACGTTGAGAGGAGAGGGGAGAGAAAGTCAGAGGGAGAGAAAAAAAGGCGCAAAATGGCCCAAAAGCCCCACGCTTAAGAGCACAAAGGGACCCATTATGTTGCGTCCGGTAACAAAAGTTGACCACCCCTGCCCTACACGACTACGGGGTGATGGAGTACAAATGAGGGAAAAATAGCTACAAAAAATATTTTTGTTATCCAACAAAAATGTGAACGTTTCAGCGGGAAAAAAAATATTAATTAATTCCTTCGTTCCTCCCGTTTTCACATTTTACCACTTTACGAGAAACGCGCTTCCGATCCTTATCAACTGGATTCATAGCGGTCCCCCGCAGGCCGGGTTACGTGCTTATATCCACTAAGCACGTATAAAATTTAAAATTAACATCACTGTGATGTATTCCCCTTAGGAGCCGCGACTTAGAATTTTTGGAGAATGGCGCCAACAGACATCTAAGACATCCTTTACTTAGTTCAATAAACATCGTAATTTAGTCATTTTCGACAATTCACAACTGATGGATTGTGGATCAGCCCTGTCTTAATAGGTTATACAATGACTCCAATCATCCCTTTCTCAACGCTGTCCTCCCACAGTCATGAGATGTGGATACGAGTAGGTATTGATAATTACGATATAACAACGTAGACTAATTCATTAACCAAACACTGAAATTTTTATGTCATCTGCACATGAACGTGATTACGGTTACGCTACGGACTCTGATTGGACCGGGTGGGCGGTCAGAGCAAAAAAAAGGGGGCTTACAACTTTTTAACATGCCGAGTGTTAAGGGACATCGCTTATTATTGGGACCAAGGACAATTCATTGTTATTATGTAATCTCACTGAGCATTGTCTGAGGGTGTTAGAATAGAACTACCCAAAATTGGCGAACGTACATACGTTCGCCCTATGTACGTTTTTATATACGTCTTTATACATATGTATATGTACATACATATACGTATGTAAAAAGAGCGTGATAAATATAGAAGCATGTCGGGTCTATAAGGTGCTTGATAACCTCTGCATACTCCGACAGGGACCTGACGTGATGTTATAACAGCAATATGTAAGTTTCTTTGAGTAGAAACTATCATTTCTATTCAAATCGTACAAAATATCTATATGAAAATAGTTAAACTGTAGCTTTTCCTGATGTTATTCTACTTATATTGTAACGCCTGGTGCCTTTATGGGTCCGCTCCGCTTTATACGAAGCTCCATAATGCAAACATCCCAATTTAAACACAGTAATAGGTAGGGAATATAGGAATAGTCAGTGTGGTAGTCGCCCGTGCTTATGTAAGACGGGGTTTTTACAATGAACACTAATGATACACTTGGATTCAAGAAAAATAGTCTGAGTTAGAAATTTAAGTGAATGCGTGAATTTAAGAGACTTACGGAAGAAACACATGTGGAACATTTATTTGAAAAGGCAAAACACAAAAGCTTAACAAGGATAAAAATGAAAAATTCACGAGGATAATACGACATCGTACAACGAAACACTCTTTCCAATATCGAATATTGGCAATGTTGTCACATGGACGTTGCAAATGGGGGGCTCAAAAATAAAACAAAGAGAAACGGAATAGACAAAGAGAGTGGAAGTAAAAAGAAAGATTTTCGTACAACGCGGACTAATGAAACTAAGGGGGTAGTATTTGCAACCTCGTTTTGGACACAATTCGGTGCAGTAATTAAGAAGTTTCGAATGGAGTTCTAATTAAAAGCTAGCTCAGCAAAACAAACGGGACAATGTCCCAATGCAGTCAATTATGATGAAGGTAACACAGAGACAATTGCAAAAAAACATTATTTGTCAAAAAGTTCGCCTTTCTTGACACTTTATCGTAAAGGTAATAAAGAATAGAATAAAAAAATAATGAATAAAGATATAATAAATAATAATAACATATAATTAATTTTAAATAAATACATGAATTTGAACTCGTATAAATTTTTTCTAAACATAAATTTTCACCACTAATAAAGTATAATATATACAAGCGGCAACCTATAATTGCCTTAATTTTTTGCATTCCGTCTAATTATTACCACATAAACGGCAAATTTCACGAAATAGTAGCAAAATATACAAAAAAATATCTTACCTTAGCGAATTCAATTTTGAGCGTGCAGCATCCCGAGTATATGTCGCAGCCATGAAGCGCGTCCTTCGCGCGCGTCGCCGACTCCACGCTCTCGAACTTGTGGCCATGAGTTAAGGCAGCATATCGATTGGCAAATATTTGGCAGCACAGAAAAATACCTCCGAAAAGTACTCGAATTTAAAAATATTTACAAAACAGTAATATTTTCAATCCAGATGGGAAAATGTAAATTAGATTATTCTGTTGAAAAATTATAGATTTAATAATAGTGTGTTAAATACCCCTGGCAACACCACCATTAATTAATTAAACATATTGATAATCAATTTGTTTAATTAATGAGGTGGTGTTGCCAGTGGTATTTAACAATATATAAACAGGGTATTATTGGCCATCCAACCCACTCTTGGAATAAGTGATAAATAATAAGACAAATTTGCGACTGAATTCTATATTATCTATATCAGTTTATAGCTGAAACATATATAACGGAAAGTGTCTTGTTTGTTTGTTCCCACAAATCTCTTGAGCTACTAGTTCGATTTGTAAAATTAGTTTCAATATTTTAAAATTATGCACGGATGATACCGAATGGCTCAGCTAATATTTAATAAACCTATTGTAATAAATGACAAATTAAAATTATATGTCTATACATTACTTAGTAAAGTAGTAGAATACATGTATAACTTGGTAAGTACATTTATTGTAGTTCATAATAATTAAGTTCTTATTAACATCATTGCTGTATGTTGGACATCAATACTAAAAAAGATACTCAATTCCACTGTTAGTAAGACAGAGAGCGAGGGAGAGAGGAATATTTTAATAAGACCCGAAAGCGTAGTCGTCGGCTTGCGGAAAAATAATATCTCGCTAACTTCTTATTAATGCGGAATGACTAATAAATTTAAAGGAGTTAGTTGTACAAAGAGAGACCCGTCGGAATAATAGAAAATAATGTTCAGTTCACGAAAAGAGAAAAACTTTTACGTTTTTCTTATGAATTTCCATATTGTTTCATTTATTTTAGAATCCGTTTAACAAGGTTGTATACAAGTGCACAGCCCCGGAATCACGTCTGGGACAAAGTCGCCGGAACTCCAACACGAAAATGTCTATTTACTATACTAACATGCATTCAAAAAGTAGGAACAAAATAATTGAATGGTATAGATATTAAAGCATCACAGGATCACCATATCTTTGGTTATACCAATGCGAGCGAACGTCCGTGGATGTATGAAAAAATGTCGTATCAAAAGTATATTATTGCACAACCAAAACGACCATTACAAAATTATTTGCGTTAAGAATGAGATAAGGATCACCGCATTCATAGGTGCAAACAAAGTTCTTTAAACATACATTATACATAATATAGTTTATTCGCAGACGATACGTTGTTCTATTACTGTATGATAACATTGCAAGCGTCGGGTCGCCGCACCGCCGACCTTGCGGCCAACATCCGCTGGTCACCGCCCACGTCCCGCACGGATCCGTAAGATTTTTCATTTAATTCAAAGCTATAAAAAGCTCGAGAATTGCATCTAAACCGACGTGTGTGTATGATGGGAGTGGTGGAGTGGAAGAAGCATATCAGGTCTGTGAGGTTTGAAATATGTAGCACAAGCGGTCTCTGCCTATCTCGTAGGGGAGCTGGCGTGCTGCAATAATAATATGTATTAATAAAAACTTTTACAAATAAATATGACTACCGGTTTTCAAATATCAAATTGATATTTGAAGTTTTTCTACTACGTATCTATTTGTTACTTGGGACAGCAAATAACGCGCAGTTTTAATAAAAAATCGTGATACGTCTGATAATAGAACCCCTTCAGAGAAATGGTCCCCACTATTATTATGTGAAATTATTATCAAATAAAATGTGAATAATAGAATTTATTAAATATCATACGCACAACATTATTGGGAAAAATATAAATCACACCTTAAATTCCACAATCACTATAATACATTTTCTTGTCCTTCAAAAGCGATCCTACGTTTAAGCTCAAACGTACCTACCTATTTATAAAGAATTTTGTAACATTTTAAAATACAAAAAATTTTAAATTCGAAATTCACGACCACGAATGATTAATCTTGACATGGTGTAAAAATAGCAAAATAAATAATTCGCGAAACGCTTTTGTTACACGTCGGTGTGACAAACGGTCGTTGTTCAAGTCCCACGTGCTAGCTGTATGTCATTGGATTTTTGTGTCTAAAGAAACTATAAGTGTACTGGAGGTGTTCACACACTCGGCCGCGTTGGATCGGCTTCAGCCGGACGACATGTGTTTACATCACGACAGAAAACTAATAAATTTAAAGAGAAAATGTGTACTATCTGAAATAAGGGAACGTTGCTCATTTGAATGGAGTCAAATTAAAACCAGCCTCTGTTTTATTTAGCATTCTATCAAAAGTATATACATATGTATGTCTCAGCCGGTATAAACATATTTTGGTGCATAAAACATGAATTTTTAGAATACTTTTAAAATGAACGAATCAGAAATAAACGGATATAACATCTAACTGACTGCGAGAACTACAGAATTATATTGCTTTGAGAAAAAAAATGTCTATCATTGTTCTTTCTTTAAAACTTTGATTACCATTTCCATGACTAACAACTATCCACTTCTGTTTACGTCGACAGATCATCTAAGAGTTTACCTATGTTATCTGACAAGACATTCGCTCGGATTTGTTTTACAACTACCAAGGAAAACATCAATAACGCAAACATTGATCAGTCCGACCCGTGACTCGAGTCGAGCGAAGACGATGGACACACTGCTGCTAAATGGGGTGAGACCCTCAACAAACGGACCCGACTTAGCCGTAAATCATGCCACGCTGAATTTTTATTTATTTGCGCAATCAACAATTCTGTATGCACATGCGTTCTTTGCGTGATTTATTTACACAGTGGCTTGAAATGAGCTCCGTCTATTCATTGTTACAATTCTGAGAGTATATGAACAATGCGTATTGAACATTTCCACCGGTTACTGGCGCAATTTTTAATGACATGTATGTACATATATACACTATCTACCTTTTTCAGTATAAGAATATTTTGTTAAAATGAATGGCCACAGTTATAATAGCTTGAAAGGTTAAAGCATATTCTTCTAAGTTCTATAACATAGATAATTAATACATTCTACTATTCATAAAATGAACACTTATTTACACATTGGCAACCCTACAGAACGAAGCACGTGGCTGCCACAATTAAGTACAGACCATTTCTCATACATTGTATGTATAAGGGCCGATTATTTCAAACTGATCGTTAATGTTATATACGCACGTCAGAGTATAACGATTACGTAGGACATTTAATGTTCAGTAAATTGAGTGTTGTTAAGGACGACATTCTGTGATATGTACAACGCCTTTTGTACTTTGTCGACAGTTAAGAGTCACTATTAACGTTTACGCGTCCGTCAATTAGAGCTGAGACAACCCGCTCTACCAATTGTTTTACTTCTACGCATAGTAAATATAATGATACGACGTAATAACAACGATAATAATAGTTGATTTATTATAACATAAATTAGAACATAAAATTTACTCTATGTCAACGTTTATATTTATTGAATATACAGAATTTATAATTAGGAAATTTAGGCGTATTTATTTGTTTACATATTACATGTGTCTACAGGTACTAGTCAAGTCTCTGTTGACTGACAAAAGAACCAGCTACATATCAATTTTTAGCAAGTACGTTAACGGCGTAAAACTATCTACATATATGTATGTATAACTATTTAAAACTCTATTCTTACCCACAGTTTATCAGCAGTATTGATGATACAAAGGCAAAATTTTGCCTGGATTAGAATCAACTAGCCATGTTATATTGTTACTATTGCTAATTTAAAAATATTGGAAAACTGTCAACCCTAGCACGATCGAAATGATTCAGTGAACGTCTCATTTTGAATAATTTATTGTAACTATTCTGCTGTTCATTTAAACCAGTCCCCGCAACGCGATGACGAATAGTGCGAGCTATTATAAAAACATTTCTTTCGTTGACAAATGGTACCCATTTAATTTCTATTACCTGCTGTCTTTTGCCAAGAGAATTGTTTCTCTTAAACAATTTTGATCTATTGTTAATAAAATTAGCAATGTAAATCTTTATGAACAATGAAGTTCAGTTTATTTTTTGTTTAACATATATAATTTCTCAACACCTATTAAAATATGTACTTGGATTATTTATCATCACAGATAAAGCAGAACACAAAACTGCTTACAAATTATTTATTCAAACCAAAGATGTATCAACAAAACAATTCTACCGATTTCTGGTCAATGTTACATTTGGATAGACATCAAAATTATCCGTTTCTCCTCATAATATTACAAATTTGTACGTCAACATCAATTCTTTTATCGTTCTATTGCTTGAAAGGGGTCGCTTCTCTGAATGATAAGGGTTAAAAGACATGGTATAGTCGGTCACCCCGGCCGACTGGAATGAAGTAACATCACGCCTGCAATGCCCGATGAAACGTGCCTCCGAATTTAAACTTAGTACCTCTGGAACGGTAGGCAGGAATCAAACCAACTAACCTGTAACCGCTATTCAAACAGACGAAATTAATATTAAGTCAACATTAGCAGTCACTTAGCAACGTTCATTCGGCTCAAGCGAATACTATACAAAGCGCAACGGTGATATTGATAACTTAAATAATTTACACTAAAACTTTAGGAAGCGTTTTGTTGGACGTGTCTTGTTTAAAATCACATTTTTTTACGCTTACTTCCGGTACCAACCGGCTCGAGACAAGCTCAGTGTGGTCTACAATTCAGCACGCCGGCCTACGAAGTGTCTATGGATACTTGTTTTGAATAAATGCCAATAAATATCACAGTTGCCAAGAAATGTCATAAAATAGCACGGCACGTGTCTACGTACTCCCGCGTATATTGTGAGTTCAGTGAGACGTCTCGACACTAATTGCAATATATGTAGTAACTATGGAGCCGTGTAATGATGTTCCAATATGTGAAACATATGTAGGTATATAGTTACAAAATAATAATTCGTAAAAAAAAATTAAACTTGAATTATTCAATGTCCGAGTGATTACCAATTCAAATATAGGTACGCAATGATTTTTTTTGATAAAATTTCTCAAAAATACTTTATTTTTTATGAAAACGAAATAAAACTGTTGGATAATATAAAAATCTAATCTAATTGTAAATTGGTCTCATTAGTAGACAGTATAAATCAGAGACCGTTCACCGAGCCGTTAGAATATAAAATAATTAACTGTACCCTTTGCAGATAACAATAGAAACACCTGTAAATAAATGCAAAGTCTTAAAACGATAAGGACCTTTGCACACGAGAGGTAATGCTCGACTACTTTTGTGCGTACCGCATGACATACAACACACGAGGTATAAAAACGCACAAGTCCTTAGAACTACGGACATGAGCCGATATGAGCACAATACAGTTGGAAGAGGCTTCGCTTTCACAAAACTTTGCATAGGTACTTGTTGATTTCATAGTATTTTTTTGTGCTAACATTGCCAATATGTGACAAATATTTATCACGGTTTGTGGACTTTTATTATTTGCGCATAACAGTCGCTCGTCGTGTGCGCAGCTCTTAATTAATAATAGCTCGATAAAAAGATCATACCACTCATCAGAATTTGAATTAAAAAAAAATAAGTAGGTAAGTACATAAATAAAACTGAATCTAACACAAAGGGACGGTTTTAAAAACTTTTCACCAAGTTATATATGTGCAAGTTTATATTTAAAGCACTCACTTTTATTATGTTTTCTCACACTTTTGGATTACAAATCCGTAAATACAACATAAGAATAATAAATAAATTCGACCGTATGCCAAGAGACGTACGAATCAAAATTAAATAAAAAAGTTTTTACGATAGTTTACTAATTTTATGGCCAGTAAAAGTTTTAGCTTCACAAAAAGTATATTTTATTACGTTCCATAGTAACCGGGCGTCAGATTTAATGAAAATTAACACCTCAATTTTTAAAGTCATTTTTATATAGACGTTGTATCAAGTTGATCAACGATCAGATACAGGCAGGAAATATAAGTTCAGTTTGACAGCGATAGAATTAAAAAAAGTTTAGAATTAGAATTTAAAAAAGATTAAAAAAATACACATCAATCACTCATTCGCCTATCGTTTGTTCGAAATGGACACTATATATATTTTTTTCAATGTGTTAATACATATATTACAATACTGTAATTCGAAATTCCTCATGTGTGTTTCTAAGAATTTCAGACTAACAGTTGGCACATAATTTACGGCGCAAATCTTTTGTCAGCTGACTAAAAATGTTCTAACTACACTTACGTACATTACATGTATTTAAATAAATTTGACATTGTACATTACATGTATTTAAATGAAGAATTGAATTCGTTCGTTCGTTCTAGCATACATACGCGTTCTATATAAACAACACTAATAATGCCTTGAGACATCTCACTAATCACAAATAGGCAGATCCAGTTAATTGTAACCAGAGAGTTGAAAAATATATGTATATGTAATTATACACGTTGTGTATATACTTTTATAGAGAAAATAATTTATGAAGGAGCTACATAATTTTGAGTAGGCGATGAAAACGTACTAATACTTAGTACCGATAGCGTAACGAGAACGTAAACCGACACTAGATAACCGTTATCCGCGCAAACAGAATTGATTTTTAATCACGAGCCGTGATACTGGGTCGCCATCGGTTATCGTTAGAACGAACGATACCCTGTATTTATACGAATATACGAGGATATAAATATAATAAAGGAAATAAAATAAAAAGTGTGCCATTCCTTGTTGTGCCATTGTGCCATATCAACTCGAACTTAGCCAGGGCGGCAGACTATGGCCTTTACTGTGCACACACTGGGAGAACCGCGGTTAACAGTGCAACGATAAGAGTTGATGATGAGGATGAAGCGAGGAGCACTGCGGATGGACGGACAGTTGGCTCTCACTAAAACAATACAAGCAATCCATGCGTCATCGCGAAACAAAATCTGTTATATGTAAAATACCTCGCGAATGAACGTAAATATAACAACGCGCATATAAACACTGAACCTGGTGTTTATTTATGTACGCCTTTTACAGTTAACGACACGCGGCCACTGTGCCAGGGATAAGGGCGTGGCGCGAGTGACGGTGGGCGAGAGTAACATTTCAATTAGTACAACATAGAAAACAAAGGATATGTAATTTAACGCGTACAATAAATATTAAAAAAAATATTAACTAACCGTTAACTAAATAATTTTTTAAATGTGAAATAACTTAGTTTTAACACTCGAACAAAACGTTTAGTGGTATGTAGTCCTAGTATTAACGTGTCAGCTCTGTTTCATCAATTTAAGATGCAGTCGACATGGCTGCGAGTTACAGGGACTAATTAACCTCAAATACTGTTCACGCCAGCTCGTTACGATACAACGAAAAGAAAGAGATTTATCTCCGCTACATTTAGGACCACCCATCAACGAGCGACATGTGGCTCTAGTTTAACGGCACGCTCCATTGAACGCGATAGGCTCCATTCTTCGGTCGGCGCTGAAGAATGTGTTTACATAAGTTCACCTGGCGTTCAAAGGTTAACGCGGCCAATGGAAACTTTATTTTGTATCGCAACTTCAATAGTAATTAAAAATTTTAATTGCAATGAATGGTTTGTATTAGCAAGTAACATTGTGTAATCAATCCGTATTTCATATGTGACGTATGAAAGCATATGCTAACGAAGTGGGCCTAACCTGTAATGATAGAATAAATGAGGTTTTAATTAATAAATAGGTACCACTGCTTTGCACTAGAGTCACGTGCATGGCTCGCGTTTTCTTTATCTTAACCAGGAGAGAAGCTGCTGAAGATATTTTGAAAGAATTTTGCGAGCTAATTTTGAAACAATACTCTTATTGTTTCATTTACAACATCAGTATTACCGCCGATACGGTATATGGTGATGATATTTCATTGTATACTGCTTGCACTCAATTTCAGACACAAACACAATACTAGGTACAAACGTTACAAAAATACATATCTATTACACATACAGACAAAAATATACAAACATACGAAATATTGATTAACAATAAATATTAAATAGAATTCAGTCTAAATTTGTCAACCCTATTTTCAAGGAGCAAGTAAAATAAATTCAATTACACTTGATAAAGAGTTGCGTGTTACGGTTAATGTTTCGTGTATGTAATAAACATAATATTAGTAATATTGAAAAGGATATTCGACCATGGCCTGGACGCCGTTCTTCTTGAACACGACGATCCTCTGCACCTGGCCGTGCGGCGTGCTGATCGTGTGTATGACGTCCTGCAACAAACAACGTGCATATTAATCTCAGCACAAATTGAAGAATGGAAATCGATCACTACATTAATTTAACAAACGCAGTATCATGCCCGTAATACCCGAAGAGGTAATGGAAGGCGCGTAGTACACTCCCGCGTATAGCCAGGTATACATTACACTTGTCATCATGGAACAGGTGGTGCGCCTATTGCTATACACCTGGCACAAATCCCGACTATTACATGTTATTAGGAATTTTAAGTTAGACTCTATAGTTGCCGTCCCGGGGATCGAATCAGCTACCCCTCGATTAGTAATTACGCTTGCAACCCCATTCGACCAACGTGGCGGGCATAAAAAAAATATTTCTAAAATCCATTTTTCAAATCTGCATCACAAAAGATCCATGTAAAGTAGCTCTCTCCAGCTCTCTCCTACATGACAAACAAACAGTCATAAAAGCTCTTTGACAGAACCGTTGTCAAATTAAAAACCGTTCTTTAACGTACGCCTCTGAAGGCCGAATGGAACGGTTCATTCGGTCGTTTAGTCGTTCGATCGTTCATTCATTTTAAGGTTTTAGATGTTGGGATGTATGTGGTGTGATGGCGGCGGTAGCTTAGTCATAAAATATAATATTATCAAATGAACATGAATACATATTTAAGTGCCCAAATTGCATATGAATACTGTACTTCAATAAATATTTCGCTTCGTAAGCACTCAGAAGATGACGCAGAAAAACAGAAGCAATATCGCAATGCCTGGACGGTAACGTTACACTCGTACCAATACGTATCGACAATGAAACGCAACGTATCCCGGCGTATGAGCGAGCGTTCGATACGAAAAGAATACACAATACGAATTTAATCGTAAAAGTCCGGGGATCGAATGAAATTTTATTGAAAAACTGAGAGGATATGTCGAACGCAAATGTTATCCAACGCCGTGCTGACGATATAGGGCTGTCGAGCATTGTAAAATTTGGTTACAGCGAAGCATCACTCTCTTGATGCAACTACAGAGAAACCAATGTTGACTGTACTTTATCGTCAGGAACATGATCACTAACTTGTATTGCCCCCTGTCCTCGGTTTACGGCGTCCAGCTTCTGCCTGGAGCTGTTTGCATATCGTCATCCCACTTAGAGATAGAGCATACGTTTCTATTATACCAGGCCTTGAAGTGTGGTACAATCCTCATTTTGATGTACGTACAAATGCGGTAATGCCAACACAGCTGCACATATTCCTGCTGTTAAACAGTTGTGTTCCAAATTCAAATTTTTATTCGAATCTCACTACAATGACAATACATTAATTATGTTTAATTTTATTATTATTAGTTTAATCTTAATTGCAGTTGAGGCCGTACACAATAATCATTAATATCATACGTAATTTTAAATTGCTTCTATACTATGAAATGTGCCGATAAGATATTCATTCACTCATAATAGCCATGTGGCAACCCTAAGTCTCGTTTCCATAACAATTCCAACAAGTGGTTCGTACGATATTGCCATATCACGTGGGTACAAGCGAGTGCAAAAGAAAGTATAGTCGAGGACTTATATGGCAATACTTTGTAACTTATACACCGGCGTTCATTCTTTGTAATAGACGTAACGATTAAATCCTAAAAAATTACACAAATAGTGCAAACTACACAAACATTTTGTAGATAAATATATTTTATGCGTTACAATTTCTACACAAAGTGAACGCATGGTTTTTATTAGTTATTATTCTACGCTTATTTTAGATTGACCACACATACAAACTGCTGAGTTGGAGGTCGTGGATACGACTTCCACTCAGGACAAAATATTTTTAAATTTTTCGACTGCCTAGTCATCCTTAGTTTAATATCTTTTCAGTCTAAAATTAGATTCCGCTACAATTTAAAACGAACTATCGACGGGCCAAATATTCGGGCTCCGAGTGTAACAATAGCACCTGCCAATCTTAATGCCGGCCATTCCGACACCCATCGGGCGCATCTGTGCCGGTATATTAACATGCAGACCGCTCCTCTATTCAGCTCGCCGTTCGAATTCATGTCACGGCACGCCTAGGTACGCCTTAGTGATTTTAGGTTTTCTCTGTAGTAACGAAACTTGATACTCCGCTGGACATACGACTGGACTGACAATTGAATGGTTAACAATCCTATAGAGAGTTGTGATCCTATAGATTGTATGTCCTACGGATTGTGTGAACTGAACCAGGTAGCGGTGGTGATACGAGCGAATATAAGTCGGAGTTAAAAAAAATTGTAATGGCTCGGAGTCTGGATTCTTGCGTGCATCGCCTATTCCATGATGAGATGTAAACGTAACTGGTGAATATTATACTTCGCTGTCTACCTCAACGGAGATTACAGGTGTGACGATGTTACGTCAGTTGGAGGCAAACAGCAAAAACGGAACGATCACAGAAGGTATCTAGTAGCAAACATATTCAGCTAACAAACACGTTTAATTCGAGATGTAACGACAATAAGTGACGGCATCAATATTTAAGTGGACTTACGCAATCCGCCGTTAGTACAATCAATAAAAATTCCGTCCAATACAATGAGATCGTCCGACGGGTACAAGTCCCTGAACGAAAATTACAATAGAAATGCATGGTCTGATATTCCTACATTCCTTTATATTGTACAGAAAAATATACGGCCATATACTCATGACAGGAGATAGTAGGGAGATCAAAGAAGCTAATCAAGTAAGAAATTGTATGACAACGAGATTACAATTTTGGAATTTTAACAGTTGCTTCGATTTCTCATTTCGACTGCAGAACTGACGCATTCATATAGCAGTAAACTAATAATTCTGATCTGCATCTCAACCTTTTCACCTGTACTTATTTTATACAAAAATAACACCACGTCTTTATTTCCTCGAAGGGGTAGACAGATTAGTATAGTGGCTACTCTCACTTTTCACCTGTAATGTTATACGTCTCATAGAATACAGGGTGTATTTATTATTATCTAAACTTTTTTGCTTACGGTATCATAAATAAATCAACAATTTTAAATACTCGTAGTACCTAATCTTCAACTTATTTTTTGGCAACCCTACCGATAATCCGGGCTACAGATAGAACCGGGGACCGGCGCCAAATTGATTCACTCTTCGCGATGCTTCCAAAGGCACGTCAGCCAGACTGCCAAGGGGAGTGCACCGCTAACAAGCCGGGCCGGAGTGGAAGTGTTTAGTCGGAGCCGACCTTTGGAATTAACATTTTATCAACTGCTTTTTTTAGTTATTTAGAGAGACGGTAGAATCTATTTTATTGAAGTTTTCCATTTTGATTTGTTATAAAAAAAAGTAACTTCACGCCTGTATCCCCGAAGAGGTAGGCAGAGGAATGCAGAACCACTCCCACGTTTCATCAGTTACTTTTACGTCCCATTATGGAATAGGTGGTGAGCCTATCGCCATG
>DWTO01000851.1:0-18587 GCA_018244755.1 Jemadia pseudognetus | reverse complement strand
TCGACCCGGGAATCGAACCCGGGACCTCCCGATCGTCAGTCGCACTTACAACCAACACGACCAACGAGGCAGTCAGTAGGCAGGCAGTAAATTTTCATTTAAATCTGTACAAATACTGAAAAAAAATTTAATCTGTGCGTCTATATTACAGTCTTGCACATTTGAACTGCCAAAACGATTTACTACAGTAACTGTACTTCTCGTAAAATACACACATAAATATTTACATAGGTACATATTTATGTTGATGGTTTTACAGTCCAGCATAGAAAACACTCATGCTCATGCTTAGATATTTAACCATGGTGGAAATACAATAAATGACTCGTAACTCGTCAGTTTTGAACATTTACTACAGGAGCAGTGGGGCCACGCAAATTTACTTCAGAATACCAGGAATCCGCTGACCAAATAAGTCTGATACCAGCTGATAAGGAATCATAAGTCTGAAATCGGCACGCATATATTGAGAGAATTATTAATGTAGAAGTATGTCAGGTCTGTAAGTATAGAAATATCCGGCACTTAGTGCTCTCTACCTACCCAGTAAGGGAACTTGTGTGATTGTATAATAATTACTTACGCCTCTATGTACCACTAGTAGCAGGAAATATGTACATATTCAATTATTGTGTGTACCGTGCATATTGCTATAATCCAAACGCAAATTTGTATAGTGAAAATAATTAATCAAATCCTGATTGCTATCCGCGGCCTGCGGGCAACACATTTCCCGCGAACGCATTCCCCGACACGTTAAATAATACGTTATTTATCACGCAAAAACAGCGGACCGGAAAGTGATGGAATAGTAGAAACTGCTCATTACGAGCACATTGATTAATACATAGATAACATTTGTTGTAATTAGGTGTTCCAATTATTTTTTTCACCGAGAGTATAATAAAGGAAAAATCATATATATAAATTACGTCAAATGGTGCTGTTTCTTCTTTAAAAAGATATCTTCCAGCAGCACCAGGTTTGAAAGTATATTATATAAAGATATCAAATTCAATGGTACGATTTGATATCTTTATATAATATAATATACTATTATATAATAAAAAATTCAATTATTTTTTGTCATCGATTCCTGAAATGTGAGAAATTTTTTAAAATTGTTGTATCTTTGTGGCCATCCGTATATTCTGTATATAGGTGTATTCTGTATTTTGATAAGGGTAGTAAAGGGAATGGTATCTAAAACATGATTTTTATATCTTTGGTATTTTTTTAAATCTGTTAATTACCCTACGATTTTGATACGATATTTACAGAACAATTTTGAGACGGAGCGAGTTACTGCGGCAAAAATCATCGTTCGTCTTTTCGGGGATTACCGGCGTGATGTTACGCTATCTATTTTAATCTACATGTATGTATTTTTAATCTACATCTATTTTAAATCTATCTATTTTAAATCTATATCTATTTTTTAAATATATCTTTATTTAATCTGTATCTATTATTAGTGTAATTTAAATCTATATACATCTTTGTGTATGACGCGATTACCTGTAACTATGTGAGCAGTTAAATCGCACCAAAATAGCTCAGCTAGATTCTAGATTATAATTACTGTCTTCCTATGTTAGCAATCCAATTAAGAAGCAAATAAATATTGTGATCTTGTGTTTATCTGTCTTAAATAAACCGCTGTACGTAAGTCTACGTTTTACTAAGTCTCATACAACATAAGATAATGTGAATATATACATATATCATATGCTGCTATCGCACGGAAAAAATAATGCATTAATAAGATACATTTGTCTATATTTAGATCAGTAGACATTATGAGATCACCCATATCGCCCCTCAGAACGATGAACGACCCGAAATTCCAAAGCACCCAGAATTATTCGTGTACGAACATAAAGTAAATTGCGGATCCCGTCATTTATCGTAATAGAGCGATAGGTAGAGCAAATTGAACTCTATCACGCAGTAAAAATGCTCTTCGTAAATTCTTCGACTGCGAAGCGTTTACTAAGAATGTGATTATTAATAATAATAGTATTGTGTATTTACATCATAACTGGAAAAGTATTACAATGTACACAGACAATATGAATGTAAACGGGGGGGACATCGCTTAGAAGCGATTTCCGTCAGGCGAGCAGTTACAAAAAAGATACAGAAAATATAATTCGAAGACAACTCACTTATTGAATACTTATTCACTTAAGTGACGCTCCTATAATAACTTTTAAAACCTTGCAATATTTCATCTCTCCTAATACAAGAATATGAAAAGCAGAAAGGATATATAATACATTTTTAGTTCAGTACATTACGTGTCACAGTCCCCAGTGTCACGTAGAACAGACATCGAGAGACACGTGTAGTGCGGGACAAGTCGAACAAACAAGATAACCGGCGCAGGGGACGCCGCCCCTCCACTTGTGTTGAGAATCGTCCTCCACTCCACGCATTGTGTTGCTCCGTGACAATCCGATGAAAGGTGCTCGCGGACGCTTTACAAATTGTAACGCGCTATGAATCCCGACGACGAATGTACGGAATGAAAACGAATGAAATGAATATTTTCATTTTTATAAAACACGGTAGACTCTATACATTACGTCATAGCTTACTTACAACGCTGTTAATGTTTTTATTATTTACACTAGTATTTAGTAGTATCAATGTGGACCATTTTATAAATAATAAAAATTTATTATTCTATTAATTTCAGTACTTACAAGTAGCAAGGGGTTCGTATGACTAGTCCCGAAAATGATAAGTAGTAAACACTATGTATTACGAACTGCACCTGCAGTCTGAATTCCTACAATTTCACCACCGATTCAACACAAGCTAATAACCTTGTCAATAAGTTATATTGACTAACACTAATAATTTTACTCTTACCGTCCTGTTCAGGTAGGTTTGCACATATGACATCAATACAAATAATTGGTACAAGTTTTTTTTAATCAAACTTTTTCTTCAGTAGTAAACGAATATTTATTTTAAACCAGTATGAGGACACAGCAATGTTTCTGTATTCGTTTTCCAAACAGAAAACACTGCGTTATGTAGAAATACATGAACCAGTGCACGCGAAGCAGTCCTTATGTTCGCAACACTCAACGGCGGAGAGTTCCTTCAGAGCGCTTCGTTAGATTCACTCACGTCTGTATGGGACTTCATTGTGAATGATTTATGGGATAATTGACAAAATTATCAATCAATTATTTAATTTTCAAAAATAGGCAATAAATGCGCTATGTATAGGATTTACGAATCGATATTGAAATTAGCAATCCTCAATGTGTAATTTAAGTTTAAATCGTTACAGCCATTTCAGAGAGACGGTTAAAAAGCGTAGAGATAGATAGTATTACATCACTACTACTACTAACAGTCCTAGTACTCATTGACATGACTGGAAGTATAATTTTCTCGAAAATTCTACAAATAAAAATGTATCACAGCTACTCAGAATATTATTGTATTGCGATGACATTCGATGTTATGACGTTCACAGTTATCGGGTGGTTATGTGCTCATGTGAAGTTCTCGAAAATTCTACAAAGAAAAAAAAGCAGCAAAGCTACGAAGGATTCTTTTCGTGCGATGAAAGTTAACGTGTCGAGTTATCGAGCTGTTTTTATTTTTTTTATTCTCATGAAGATGGCGGCGTATTGCGTTTTACGAACTTCATTACGAAAAGGGTTGTAGCGTGCGTATGTGTATCTAAATATAGATTTGATTTGACACGAGTACCTTCATGATGAAGGGGAGGTTCACTCAATTGAATCTCAAAAGGGTCTTGATAGGCACTTTACAGGTGAATTGTGCTTATTTAGATATAAACGTATTTACGCTTACGAACGCTTAAAATAGTGAGTGGAGTGAATAAACTATATACATAGATAATTATTGAAACGATATTACTGTGCAACTTGTCATGTGTTAAACTTAATTTTAAAAGTTGCCTCCATTTTTATCAATGAATTTAGTTTTAAATAGTAATTAATTCTTGAAATCAACACGACTGGCAAATAATACTTTTCGAAATGAATGTCTGTTTGTATTGTTCACTCATTACACAAAAACGAATAGAAAAATCTTAAAGGAACTTAATGGAGTGATAACATAATTATGTACACATGGATGGAGTCAGGGCACAGTTGTAGAAAATTTTCCACTTTTCCTTCATAGTTAGAATTTTATAATCGTTACAGTCACAAAATATCACCTAAGACTTAATTTCACGCATCAATTTACTCAAAAATGATTAACAGAAACCGAACGTATATGACATGTGTAAATTTGGTGTTCCATGTGTTATTGAAATCCCGTGACAGCACATCACCCGCGGGAACAAGGGAGTTTCTTAAGCCTATTATACGTATAAATATGGACGCCGTTAACGTAACGTAAACTTCAACTCGAAACGTAAAGTCGCGTAATATGTATTCTGCGAACGTAAGGGTTCGGTGTAAGGTGCGGAAAAGAGCGATTTTATTCCATGGATAATTAACGGAACGATCCACACTAATGTTTAACGGGAGACATTTGTCACATCGTAAGAAATATAAATTGTAAATTAATTGCAACAGGAAAAAAATTAATAAAAAATCTTTTCAAACTGAAATGTGGAAATAATCGTTATTATTACGGTTATTTTTACCGTTAAAATGGCACCATAGCAAGTACCTACTCTACTTATTTCTTTTATAATTAAAGGGGAGAAAAACAAAATTGTATCTACTAATGAAGTGCGGTCCTCGCATTTTTCATAATCGCTTCACTCCAGCGTCTGCTTTAAATGAAATTTCTTCAATAATATCACTTGCAGTACTTATACGTTATCAAAACACAGAACATCATCATCAGTCTTTTATTATTTCTGTTACAAAATTAATCATACAATATTGGAACGTCATTTATTGTTAAATTCATTTGTTAGGTGCTACATTCACGATCAAGTCTTCCGTTCCACTGCTGGACATGACACTCTTCTCCGAATACGAAGGAATGGCTGTACTTTACCACGCTAGCTACTTCCGAGTTCACAGTATTAATAATAATTCTTTATATCATATAAATAAATGCAAATTAAATATAACATCCAAGTAATATCGCTAAGCAAATGATCGTCACTGAGATTCAGCCAGAAAAAACAGATGAATAATTGCTAATATGTCTTATGGGATTTAATTTAATTTACTAATATACTGACCGTGTATAATTTACATTTAGACATAAGCCTTAATAAAATGTAAATGTATAATGTAAACAGTGAGTCTTACTCGTCTCGTACAGTGCGCACTGAACTTTCCTGTCACTAAATTGACATTTAATTTCCCCGCCGGCTGCGCGCGTGTCGCGGCATCCCCTCCCTTTGTCATATTACAGCCATAAACGTATTTGGGCGTGATTTTGCGACTTTAGAGCTCATTCAAATTCATTATGGCGCTCGAAACGTGCTCAATGTTAGTTTATATTGAAACGGACAATGGAGGTGGACTTGAAATGAACAGCCCAGTGTTTGTCGATTATTTATAGAGTAGAGCGTGGGTCGTACGGCTTTAATGATGTTATTCAGTTATTACATTGGAAATTTGGAATATCCGTTTGCATTAATAATTTAGGTCAATTATTGTAAATCACAATTCCGATGTCGCTCAGTGCAATGCGATATACATATGATTCGGACAGATTGTTATGCAATGCCGGAGACAACTTATTATCCCATCTTGTTTGTTTCCTTGTAACATGAATAGGTACTTGAATCTGTTAATTTTTTTATTTACAAATTAATATTAATGCACAACGATTTTTATACGACATGATTTCTTAATTGCTTTTTAATTAGAACCCACTCTAGATATACTATTATTACAATACCATCAAGCCAGCTCCTCCACGGGTGGGCAGAGAGCACCGACTGTCTAATATATGATGATTCTTTTATATTTAATACTGTCTTCATAATCGCACACCATTTTCAAATACTTATGAATTCCCCATCAGTCAGGGTCTGACCTATTTGGTCCATATAGGTGAGTTTGGAGTTTGGAGTTTGGAAGTAGACTTGAACAAATGACAGTCGCGTTTTATAGTTTTATTATAGAAAGTATTCTCCTCGCAACTCCATTCATCGGATCGATCGCGCCCGCGGAGTCACGTTTCAGTAATTTGTATAACCGACCACTCGCTTTCCAACGAAAGTTAAATTGCGCTATTTGTATTTACCTACCCCCTTTTTATTACGCCAGTTTGTTCTAGCGCACGTATAAGTAGGACTATTCTATGTAAAAACATTTTATTTAAATAAAACGTAACATTAGCAGGCGAAGCAGTTAAAAGAGCAGAGCAGATGTTGGATCGTATTTAAAATAGAACTTTAGAACGTTTTAATAAAGTATAGTTTTGCACTACATTTTTTGTGGAATCACATTTTTTTATCACATCGTTGTAAAAAAAATTGTTCTCTAAGGCGTGTGAAACTTCCCAACCCTAACTTGGTCAGTGTGGCAAGACTACGGCCCTAAGCCTGTCATTGTGAGAGGGAAGCCGTATTCCAACAGTGGAACAATAAAAAGGAACAAAATATAAACAAATAAGAAATATAGCTCATAAAATAATAATCCTGATACCTACATAATCTGATGCGATTCTCGCGCTCAAAGAATTTTAATACAACGTCGCGATCCAGCCCCGGGACGTAATAAAACCGTCATTATGAGAAAATATTACAATTTGGGACAAAACATGTAATATACATACATATGTGGACAGTAGCTCGCTAATAGTATGTTTTAAAAGTATTATATCATCAAAACAAAACAGTGTCCAAAAGGCTTAGCTCTATTGCAGGGGATGTACAACAACAGGTGACACGTTGAAGTGTACTACACTTATCTGCTTACTCCTTTCTGGAAATAAAAGCGTTATATTATGTTACTGGTAAATGATTTCATCAACTGATGCCATTGGAAGGATATGCGACGTATCTCAATAGTATCTGCGTTTGTCAATCAGTGTTGTACGTCCTCGCTGATTCAATTAACCAGAGCCGAATTGTTCTACCTACTTATATACGTAGACCACTAATTAGACAAACTACGTGTATCTAACTAAGATATTTCGAAATACAGTTATATTCCTCCTGTTTATATTGCTGCGTCGTCGGTCGTGATGGTTGCAAGCGCGACTGGCGTTCGGAAAGTCCTGGGTTCAAATCCCTGGTCGGGGACTATTGGATTTTTCTATTAAAGATTTTCTAGTTGTGGTTCGGAGTCTACAAATATGCCTGGAGTATTGCTATAGGCTCACCCACTCATTCCATAGTGGGACGTAAACGTAACTGGTGAAACGTGATAGTGTAATACATTCCTCTACCTACTTCTTCGGAGCTTACAGACGTTATGTTAAGTAACGCTACCTAAATTTATTTATAGCGTAATTTAGTTTTCTCTAGCTTTATATAAATTAAAGCCCTGTTGTAGTTAACTTATTTGAGATAAAAAGATTACCATATGTATAAGCTTTTAATGGATTATTAGGTAGAGTCGTAAGTTGCGGCAAATTTTAATGACTCCAATGTAATAATAAAATCTCGATTCCAGATCGAATGACGCACCAGACGTCGATATGACGTGCCGGTCAAATTTTATTGTGTCTATCTGGGAAGAAAATAATTTTGATATTCCCTTAAAACTTTTTTGTTCAAAACCTTTTTTTGCCGGACGTGACAAAAATTTTCTTTCGTCGTACTTATTTCAGGCAGAAAATCTAAAATTCTGGGAGTTATTGAAATAATTTATTTCCGCGAGCCTCTCTTGTAACAGCGAGTAGGTACATAAAATTTTACCATTAACATAATTCGTGCGCCGAAAGGAAATAAATTCATAATTATAAAAGTCCGTGTAAAAACAAAAAAAATCCTTTCATTTTTAAAATTATTGAGTAAATACAATTATCTGTAATCCTCGAAGAGGTAGGCAGAGTAGTTAACTCTCGCGTTTCATGAAATCCTAGTTAATTGCCATATATGTCATGGTTTATTACTAATTGTGGATTAAAGGAGCTTTGGTTTCTGCCACACGTTTCAGCTTACAAAAACGCTAGCATCACTTCCGTTTGACACCAGTTATAGGATTAAAGCTGAAGGTAGGGCTTCGTGAGTCGAGCCCTGAACTAAAGGTTCCATCACCTGTAAACGGATTGACCACTTTCGCGATACACATGCAACTTTGTCATACAATGTGGACATTTAAAAAAAACAGATCATAAAACGTTATTATGGATCAGACAAATATGAAGAAGTCTACATGCCGTTATATTAAAAGCAAGAGGCTTACATCTAAGAATATAATATCAATAATATAATATCAAGAATAATCAAATTTATTTCGGTACCCGTCAACGGTAACGTGGAAAGACAATATAGCCTACACGAGGTTAATACGAGTACCCTCATATGTACATAGAAAATTTGTTTAATATTTGTCAAGATTAGTAACTGCTCCGAATAAATAACGTGGAATTCAAATATAGTAGTGATCTTTATTATGTTACTATTTATTCCTCTTTACCTACCCCGTAAGAGGGCTGGCTTGACCATATATTAACAACAATAATAAGTAATTGCTTAAAACTACGAGTAATGAGCAAAGTTTTATATTGCAGTGAAATTCATTAAACATGTATGATAAATTATATGTTATAATAATAATTTCATTAACGGCATGCAATATCAATTTAATATTATACGATATAAATGTACAATTAATAAATTATAAATACAAAATTATTAAAATACGACCAATGAATACATTTAATTAATCAGGTAAATGCAACTTCAACTGACTGATTAAATTATCATTAAAAATATTATTGTAAGGTAAAGTTTCAGGGGAGTGTTTCATCTATTCATAATCGTTTAAATATAGAAGCGTTTAAGCGCGAACATCGTGTGCTTAATTGAAAGTAAACATTAAAATTATACAAGAGTTTCACAATTCTGAAATGTCTCAAATGTTATTGGTTTCGAGTTGAAAGTCTCTCTCGGGCAGTTCAAAGAGTTGATTTGTAAAAAAGGAACAACCATTGGACAAAATTGTTTCCGACTCAGTACGTCGTGCGCTATCTCCTTTTAGAAATTTCTCTTTATTGCCAACTGGGACTTTACTTTTATGTAACGTAATTGTTTGCTGACACATTTCTGATACGAAATCAAAAAAAATAATTAAAACCTATCTGATAAAGTCATCACATACTTGCCAATTGTAATTCGTTTAACATTTGTCAATTTCTGAAATTGCTTTTGGTGTCAATACACACATTATGATATATGTATTTTACTTTTCAGAATCGTAATATATATTCGGATGGTATACTCTTTCAAATATAAAAAATACCTAATGTAACCAATGTAAAGAGTTGAATAAAGTCCATAATGACACATAACAACTTATACCTAGTTCTAGTTGGTCGTCTAACATTGAAATGACTATCAATGTCCCATCAATCTTATTGAAATTTTTTTAGGTGAGCAAGAATAGAGATATTTCGCACTCTGTACTCTCTGCCTACCCGCAACGCAACGCCTACCTCTTCGGGGATAACAGGCGTGATGTTACGTTTATTTAGTCATAACAGTAAAATCTTAATAGACTTACAAGAAGTAGACATGAAATGAAAATAGTAAGGCTTATGTAATCTTGGGTTTTATGGTGATTAAAATTCAATGTGACTGAGGGATATAGATTAATTTGCGCCATAAGCTCAAAGCGGAATTAGTCAAATACACCCAGAATTTAATATAAGAAACACACAAGATTTTATTACTTGAAAAATGTTTTGTTGACAGCGAAATTTCAGTGTCGAAGGCTTGTCGCGTAAGTTGAAATTCTCTAAAGTTGAACGCCTAGGAAACTCGTAACTTTAAATTTTATTGCTCCCCGAGGAGCTACGAGTAGCGGCGATAACTTCGCCATGAACATTGCTGAATTTGGTGTTGTAGTAGGTACTCGTTATTAGTGATTATTTACAAAAAAGAACCTATTAACGTTTTATTCATTGTTCAATTTAATCTATATCTACCGTCCATCTACACATAATTATAAATTATAATACAATACAATGAGCACTTCATTGGATACCATGTAAGTCAAAATATATATATAACACAGCAGAGACAGAGTTGGGTAAGAACCTAAGAACAAAAGGCGTAAAATATGACGATTTGAAAACTGTACATTTTAATTCCAGATTCGAACGTAAAGAAACCATGTTATCTTATGTTATATGAACTTAAAGTCGATAAACCAAAAATTTATAACTATAAGCATATAATTTAAAGTCTGCATATATACCTACATGAATATATGTATAACGTTATCGGGAATAGTGTCAAAAGTTAACCAGGAAACGGACAGGATTTTATTAAAGCTTCTCGTATCTGCTGATTTGGTAGGTCAACCATATTTTTCTTTGAACGCTGTTAAAGCCCTACTTTAAATACATAAGAAAAACTCACAAATCGTCTGTTATCTAGTACGTGTTAAATTGTGCTATTTAAATGCAGGTACACAATCATAATTTGTGAGCAATGTATGTCCCCTGAAGAACTCCAATAAGAAACCTTACAAAGAAGTCAATAAAACTTACAGCGTGTTCCTACACTTCATAAACCAAAGTATCCGTAATGGAAATTGAAGTAACTGTGAATAACATTTTCTTGTAAATTAATCAACACAATAAGAGCAAATCATTTTCCTTTTTTTTAATTAAAAGCAGAGGAATGTTTTGAAAGATTGCGACTGAATTGTAAATCGATATTACAGTGAAATACGACGAAAGGATCTTACCAAAGGATGGTCTGAAAGGTTTTTTGCGGGAGTCAGGCTACAGGAATAATTACAAACATCTGTACAAAGGTAATAGTGTATAGGATTCGTTCGTTCGTTCACTCACTCCCAGCCAGTAATTAGAAGGCCAACTTAATTACAGGGCACCAAATATTCGAGCTAAGCAATGGAAAAATGTACCTTCTGTAATGGGAATAGAGGCAAAAGTAACTTTTCGTATTAGTTCAATTTAGCGGTCTTGCTGTGCTGAATCGGGTGAAAACAAACAAAACTATCGACGTAATGTTTTGGTCCAATATTTTAAGGTATTGGTAACACGTAACATCATGCCTGTAATCCCCGAAGAGGTAGGCAGAGGCGTGTAGTACACTTCTACGTTTCACCTGTTACGTATACGTATATCCATGGAATAAGTGGTGAGCCCATAGTCAAACATCGGGCACAAATCCAAATTCCGAACCACTACTAGGAATTTCAAGTTGGATAAATTTAATAGTACCTGACTCGGGATTTGAATCCGGGACGTCTCAATCGGCAGTCACGCGTGCAACCAACACGACCGCTGCGATAGTCCTAAGAGACAGACACTTACATAAACAAAAAGAGACAGCGAAACCAAAAAAGGAAATTTTAATATTGCAAATATTTAAGGGATAAACAGATACAATACGTCATATACGCTTTTATAAGGTTAAACCAATAAGGATAACATGAGAAAGCCAAAAAAGTAGCAACATTTGAATAAAACAAAGTCTACCCGACAATAATACGAGAGTTATGTGACAAAAAGAATTTTAATAAAGCCTCATGTCGAACGTGTCCTGAAGTAACGTAAGAAGACAACCTTCATTACGACCAGGTATTAAAATTTCTCGGATGCAGGGCATGTCTTTATTGTGTAATACAGATTTTTTCGTTTTAGTTATTTAAATACAACATTCTAAAGGTTGTCGCAGACGGAGCTTCAATGTATGCTATAGCTAGGCGGTGCGAGATTCTGTGTTCTGCGATGCCCAGGCCGCATGCCCATCGTGGGGATTATGGGCATAACCCCTTAGTGGAGGCCTATGTACTGCAATATCAGTGGACTGCAATAGGTTGATGAAACATTTTATGGCATAATGTTACCATCGGAAGGCGTTTATGACATCAATCCATATTTCAAATACAATTTTTCACTGAAATGTAAAATCGTCGACACTGTTGGTGTATGAAATTTGCCTGCGGAGCCGTGATCGATTTAATTATTTACTTATAACCTATTTGTTTAATTAATAACTCGTTTAATGATCATGTTATTATTAGCATGTCAGGTCTGTAAGGATAAAATATTTGGCATTCTGTGCTCTCTACCTACTCCGCCAGGGACCTGGCGTACTCGTTTAATAACAATAATTTACAGTTTAATTTGTTAACAGAACCCGAATGTTTTAAATATTAAATTCATTCAATGAGACTAGACGTTTATAGACAAATGAAAAGTGACAACAATTCATTTGATGGTGTAGTTTTCAAAACGACTGTACTCAAATGAGAGCATAGAAAACACATTGATAATCTGAATAAAATATTACAATTTATAGATCAATCCGCGCACAGAGTTGATTAATTTAATCAACAGTCTTCACAAAGCGCATGTCGATTGAAAAAAAATGCCATATTCAAAAGCCCCACGTCATGCATGGCTCCGATCCGGTCCGAAGTGGCACTTGCAATACTTCAAAGCGGAACACTATATATTCCGAATATTGTACACAAAAGATTGAAATCTCGGTTTCGCAGTTCACAACCTAAATTGACTGTAGGTCGTTTTGTTGCAAGGCCGACTGCCGATCGAAAGGTCCTGTGTTCAATTTCCGGGTCGAGCACTATAAAATTTTTCTAATTTAGATTTTCTAGTAGTGCCTCGAAGTCTGGAAATGTGCCAGTTGTATGGCAATAGACTCACCACCTATTCCATATTGGGACGTACACGTAACTGGTGAAACGTGGGAGTGTAGGTACTACATTCCTTTGCCTGCCTTATCGGGGATTACAGGCGTTATGTCACGTTTGAACGTATTCAAAATTAAACGTAACACGTATCATTTGGTTTTTGATATTATTGTACGAAAACGTAACTGGTGAAACGTGGGAATGTTCTACATTCTGCTGCCTACCTCTTCGGGATTACAGGCGTAACGTTACGTTGCTTTTATATAAAAATTTAGGTCAGCCATAGATTAATATTTCTGTTAATTGACTGCTGAAAATCTCTAAACAATGTACAGTAAGCATCGACGAAAATACTAACCGACAAATCGTGTACTACTAGTAAATTTAAGTTTGATTATATTTATCAGATGTTGATGGGATTTCAGTAACACGGAATATTCGAATCAAAGCATTATTGTATGTATAAATAATGTACAAAACGTGGATAACGTAAAAGCGACATCCTCGATACAGCAACGGAATTGCTTTCCCGGACACGTTCCTCTATGAATAATCTCGGTATTCCATTTAAAATGCAAACACATAGTACACGATACTTTATTAAGTTTAAAACCACCGATCTAATGGGATTTACAAACCATTTATGATAAAATTTTATAATTAAAGATGTGATGTCTGGGTCGAAGTATATTATGCTCAATACTTTATTCAATTTAGGTGTTCTACCAAGTTATTTAATCCATATTGAAAATAATTTACGAAACGAATAATTTACATTTTACTCTATTTCATAAAGTAGGATATCACTTCCAGTTTTTAGTTAATCTTGTCAACAGTAGCGCTTAACAATAATACATTTTATTGTAAAGCAGAACAAAACATTGCAATTATGGTCATCACGCGCAGTACAATAGGGGGTTATTAACCCTAATAGCATTTTCCTTCATACAACCAAGCGATGAGGATTTAAAAGCGACATAAAGAGAAATATAATATAAATATCTACCTAAATAACTACGAGTATGTATCAATGTAACAATGAAGTAACTGGGAGACAGGATTGGGGACAATATTAAGAGGGATCTATATTTTTAAAGAAAATAATAAGAATTTGAAATTGTAAAAGCAGTTTTAAATTCAAAATACCTACAAACGGACATACGCTATTTCAGTAAGACGTGAACGTACAAAATTTAAGTTAGGAATTATTTCAAAGGCACAGCGAAAGTTAAATGAGAAAAAGAACAGATACCTAACTCTAAAAAGTTCACGAAAACTTAACCAATACATAGGTATGGCTGAGAATAACTTGAGATTTTATAAAAGTACGAGTCTTATAATATAGCGTGGCTTGAATCAAAATTGCTTTATTTTAAGCGCCAGCACGACGAAATTGGTAGGGACCAGTAGATAATTTCAAATCTACGGGATGGATAGAAGCACAGGAGCGGTCGTTCCCGCCGCCATTAATTACAAACTCAACTTAATTACAGGACTCGGCGCAGTAATAATGTCGTAAATAATGAGTCCGGTAGTCTCGGAGATAAGAGTGAGAAAGAAAGATTGATTTTGTGGTCAGAGAATAGTTAGAAGGAAATATTATTAGTGTTGATGAAGCGCGGCAGGTCTGTAAGGATAGACATATTTGGAACTCGATGCTTTCTGCCGGCCCCGTGTGAGACCTAGCGTGAAGATATGTATATAAAGATATAAGAATAATACAAAAATATTTCGTAGAAATATTTTTGTTATGGTAATAACAAAGTTGTTTACTCCATTTACTTAGTCGTCATCATTAGTAATTAGTAAAGGCTATTTCCATACACCGGCAACAATTATAGACTGGCGAGCCACTAATAAAAAATTGCAAGTTAGAAAATTCTAAAAGTACCCGACTTGGAGACAGTCTAATGTACGGACGTAACTTTTATATTATAGAACTATTGGTTAGTGTCTTTTACTTACTATACGAAACTAAAAAATACTTGTAACACACTTTAATTACGTACGCAGATTCAAGTACTGCAGGACTTGACATGTGGATATGGCAAGACAAACGCAATATATCGGCACACCACCAGCGTGCGGTTGATCGTTTCATGTCGGTATAAATAACACCACTTACAGACAACTGCAGTAGAGAATATGCAAATGCGTCGCAAATGAAAACGCCCACGCTCTTGTTCAAACGAGACAAATACGTCTGATTTTCGTTCATATATCTTTGGAAACATGCATTCTACATTACAGCTTGTTTCTTTAATCAGTAAATAAATAAATAATACCACAGCTACTTTCCTTTATATCGTTCCACTGTTGGAAAACGGGTCTCCTCTCAGAATTATAAAGGGTCTGCCGCTCTGGCCAATAAGAACAATAGTAAGAATAGAAAAAAAACAGCGGGCCGTATCAAGAGGGTGATCTACATAAAGTTTACACATAAATAACAAAAGTACAACAAACTTATATAAACTTATTCCACTAGCAAAGTGATAACGAGGTAGACGACCACATACGTAATGTAAATATGTGTTTTGTGTTCAGCAAATTCGGTTATCCTTATATCCTGTGGCGAGTAAAATTCTGACATATTTTGATCGATGGCTGTACTATTTCGGGAGCACTCAGATCAACGGTGTTAACAAAACTCTATTTATGCCACTATTCGTATTAGAGAAAGTGGGTTAGGTAATGTGGTGCATGAAAGGGTCCTCCCCGAGTAGTGACTTTGTCTGATCTAGTACGAACATATACTTCCGGCGCAATGTGGACAATGCCACTAATCCTTTCATCACGATTGCTGATCACTCACGATCAGCTATGGGCTCGATAAAGAAGAAGATTAGAGAGAGTGCATGATTATGTATGTATGAGTATGGATGAGGAGTGCCATCCAATTCACAACCTTAACTAAACATTAATGAACTACTGTTAACCGCTTTCAGGTGATTTTTGAACTTAAATAGTCCTATTACAAAATCGTCTATTATCTGATATTACGTCTATTCTTAGACTGTTATCAGGTAAAAATTTTAAATATTATATAACATCATATTATTAAAAAAGAAATCATTGGAACTCATATTACTACATGTTACCTACATGTAATATGAGTTCACATACCCTACTTTGACCTGCGTCCTTATTACGATCTCACTTACGCCTTTACAGGATCACGAAAACGAGTTATGAAAAATCGTAATTCGAACCATTTCATGCTCATTAAAATAATTTATGTTGAAACTCATAAAAATATTTGTTTTCAAAAATCTCCCCAACTTTCCTCGCCTTAAAAAGTAATGACATGTAAAATAAAGATGAACAATGAGAAACTATAAATTTTAAGACAATAAAAATCCTCGTCAATCCAAAACTGTATTTTCATACACAATAACAAATTTATTATTTACAACTCTACAAACCGTTTCTGGGCGAATCGCGTACGCGTGTCAGCAAGTCTATCGCCAGTGGGATAAACTTTACATATTGTTGGCATGCACAATGTGTCCTCTGTTTGAGGGAGAATGGTCCATATTGTACTAGATAGTAATACTTAAGTATACGATTTAAAACTATACCTATTCGCGACCCATTAATTAAAAATTTAACTCAATCTCTTCATATTATTAGGTAATTCTTAAAGGTTTGAAGTTAATATTTGATTTAAAATCTCGGTTTTCTTACTGCCCTTAGAATATAATCGTAGTTTGAAAAGCAATTTAATGGGTCTTTTTTTCCACTGCAAGCTACAAAAGAGCGTCATAAACTGGGTCTAAGTTATACGGCTGTCGCAAGTCTATCGGTAGGCATACATAATTCAACACCTTGAAATTGAAAATAGCAGGAAAATATATAAATCAACTGCTAGCTAATAGTCTCTAGGGATATTCCGTTGTGTCCTATTTTCTTTTTCAACAATTTTCGTTTCAGTCCCCCAAAAGTTTTAATATATAATCCTTTCAAATATGCATAGATGTAGGGAGCAAAATTATTTACTTCTATTCGATTAAAATCCATGGCCTGTAGCTTGAATCGTAGGGAGCAAAATGGAAATTGTAAAATATATTTTTGAGATACTTGTACAATCTTCATATAAGGTTAAGCAATTCATATACGATCTTATCTTTAGAGGCGACATTAACAGGCTATTAAGCTAGCATACAGAGAATTCAACTTCCATTCATGAGTCAGACGACTTTATGACCATTCCTCCCAGCGACAGTAACGCTATTAAATTATGAAAAGCACCACGGAAGTCCCAATGAAGAGAAATCTTGGGAAGTTTAAGAGAACCCTTACGTCATAAAAAGGGAATATTCGTTACATAATTATGCCACTTTGGAAAGTTTTACTTCATTCTGAACGAACTTCACTTGAAAAAGGAAACTTACTGAACAGCGAATATACAGCGAAACAGAGCTGCGACGAAAAAGATGAATTGGAGATTAACTTACCTGAAAAAGAAAGCGGGTGTTAGTAAAATCCTAGTACACATTTATTCAGCGCTTATTTGCAAATTGCTTGTTAACTTGAAACTTCGCTGCAACTATTAATATCAATAAGAATTACTATTTGAATGACCAAGGCTCGCAATAAGTAACTCATTTGGTGTTGTAAACTTAGAAAAAAAGCAGTACGAACACGTGCCCTGCAGCATACCAAAGACTTAATATTTATAATATTTAGTTATTCAAATGTAAATGAATTTTAAATTGTTTCTAGTCGTGAAGGTTCGTTTTAGATATCATAAAATCACTTCAGCGTTCGTCAAATTGAACGTGATTCACGGAACGTGACTACGAACGACGTAATAATATTATATAGCGGGCGTGTCACGATCGTCGCCACTTCCAATTACCCAGCCGGCATCCGAACTGACAACACATCACATCCCAAATATTCAGTAGGTACGTACATGTTTCATGATACAACAACCACGTAGATATGACATGAGGTAATATGCATAGTACATTTACAAGATGTAGAATAATAATTGAAGGCCTTCCAAAAGCTTATTTTCGTAACAGTGGAAACCTAGCGCGAATATATCTGTAGCCCTTCACAACAAAGAATGTAAGAATAGGGTAAAAGTAAACTCGTTATTTCTATTTATATGGGGATAGAGGGTATAATTCTCCTGTATTTAATAACGTTTTTTTCCCCTTAATGACCCTTTAATAATAATGGCCCTTTTATTGTTCCACTGCTGCAACATGGGTCTCCTCTCAGAATGGAAGGGTGAAGGCCATGGTCTGCCACGCTGGCCAAGTGTGGATTGGCAGGCTTTACACGCCTTAGATAACAATTTTTAATAACTTATATAACTCGAAATGAGAACATTTTCGAGGATTACGATAATATGAAGGTTTATGGTACAGTCCTCAGAAAGTAGGTTAAAGCGATGTCAGTAATTGACATGTATCATCCGCCTGCAATTGACTTCAAATACAGAAGAAGACACTCTTTGAAAGGTAAAATGCATGAATAATTACTTTTGAAAGCGGCACTTCATAATGAGGTAAGTCCTCGTGATAGTAACGCATCTGCACTCTTCTGACGAGTAAAACGCGGTCGTGGAAAATAAAAAATATGTCTTTTACAAATATCAGAACAGAGTTAATATTCTTTAATATGAATTATATTAAACGTCCTCATTTTGATAGACGGTACTTATGAAAAATACATACATACTCGTACATATGTATGTATATCTTCACGCCAGGTCCCTTGCGGGGTAGGCAGAGAGCAACAAGTGCCAAATAGGTCTATCCTTACATACCTGCCGCGCCGCCTCCACATTAATCATTCTCTTCAGAC
>DWTO01000850.1:0-18588 GCA_018244755.1 Jemadia pseudognetus | reverse complement strand
GCCTAAATATCTGTTAGGGAATACGATATATCACAACAAAGTATATAGAAAAACGCACGAGAAAAAATAGTCTTGTGTTTGTAACTATGACTGACGCGTTGTTCGAGTAGTTGCAAGCGAGATGGCTGATGGAGAGTTCTAGTTTGAAATCTCATTGAATTCGTGGGTTCGATTTCCACCCAGAAGAAATATATGTGATGAGCACATTGGGTGTAAAAAAAATATATTTAAGTATATATTTATATTACATGTATACATAATTTATATGTATACATAATTTATATGTATGCACATAGTTTATCAGTCGTCTGGTTATCTTACCACAAGCTCTCTTGACGCTTGCTTTGGGATCAGATGGCCTTGTGTGGAGATGTCCCAAGATATTATATATTTAGTTACAATTTCTAGTTAATACTTCGGAGTCTGAGTTATTGCCCAGTGTGTGGCAATAATTTTACTTACCCTCTATTTCACAATGGGACGTAAATCGTAATTAGTGAAATTTGGAGTGTAACTGCACTCCTCTGCCTTCCTTGCCTTGCCTTCCGGAGATTATAGGCATGATGTTAACTTTTTGTCAGTTTAATAACATTTATAATGAAATTTATCTTATCGAGAACAAAATACATATTTTTTAAATTTTGTATGTAATTTGAATATTGAATATATAGTAACATTCAGATTCAACGGATTCTGTACGGCTCACTGATTTAATAGTTTCTTTGGAGGTACCAGTTGCGTTGACTCAAAACTCTAAGAGCAATTTTATTTGACTGGTAATGCTGACTGACAAAGCTGTCAAACGAATGGTTGCTAAGAATAATAACAGCTACTGTATATATGCCAAAACATTTCAATCAGCTTCGCTATTATTTCGATGTTGTCGTTAATAGAGTGTTCTTTGCGTTACAGGATTTGGTTTTTTTCAGGTATTTATTTTATTAGCCTAAATAACCCACGTGGTTAATTATTGCAATCATTTGTACACTCATTGACTTCTTTTAGTTACGTAAAATATTACACAAAATATTCATTGTTTTCATATATGCTTACATGTGATATATACTTATACAACGCAGAGCGCGAACGAGTAATATCTCAATCATAAAGCTAAAAATTAACAACTGTCACGCTCCCTAGCGGAGTAAATGTGATAGAGGTATGAGAAATTGACACATTCGCTAGCAACCGTCACTTTAGGCGTATCAGATCTCAGCACATTATACTTGAAAAACCGTGCAAAGAAGGCTCCAGCATGCACATGGATGCATGGATTTTCTTGCACAGCTCCTATTTAGTTCAAGCATGACAGTCTGGATACGCCTCCGTTAGACTTTACCAACAAAAACTTGGCTGTCGGATTAATATCACAAGGATTCTTTATTATCTGGTCAGATGTCACTTTCTTAGGTTCATAACAAATAAAAACACCCTCTCGTAATATTAAATCGCAATGTCGCACAAATCACCAATGGAAGCATTTAATGACTGCGTCGATTCCGTAATGGATAAAATACTTAATAGGGATGTTGTACCAACGATATTTGTTATTTTAAAAAAGTCTTTGAACAGAAAAATTTAATAATGGATAAGCACGAATTAATAGAATGAACTACAAAAATCAACAAATTATGTTCTACAACCTTAATTCATTAAGTTCTACCACTAAGTTCTACAACGTTAATAATTATAATAATAATTACATTTCCTTCAATTTAAGAATGTACTCTCCGTTAATGCCCTTGTATTAGTTGTATTGAACAATCTCGTATAGAATTCAAAAAAATTACATTGCTGGAAGAAAAAAGATTTAATCGTCGAAAAGTTACATCCTTAATTTATTCACATATTATTATGAAAAATCAACAACATGTATATATTCTGTTAAAATAATAAATGTAAATAAATTATATGTAAATCATAAAAAAATTGAAGCCACTAATAATTTTAGTAATTACAAGTAAGCATCTAAGCCTAACATAACGTCGTTTTAAAAATGTGGATATGAACAAATTTGTGTGTGACTGACAGCATCAATGTCAATGTTAAACAGAAGGGCGTTGTCAAAGGTTTCCGCGTTTTAATATTTTACAGATATATTTGTACAGTCTGCAGTGTATTAGTGTTATAATAGTAACAAGAAAGTAAACGAAAAGTTTAATTGAGTATTGCAAGTATATGTGGTTAGTATGACGGACGATATGGGCGACATCGGTATGACAACTACCGAAGCGGACTCGTCACAAACACACACGCATGAAGGTAAATAAACATAAATAATATGTACGTAACTAAATTATAACAGCTGATTTTGGAATTATTTGTGTGCCGATACAGATTTGGTGTATTATTAAATCTTGGTTAGGACTAATATTCTTGATAATTTCATCGACAGGAATTATGCACGACAACATGCCTTGAAATGATCATAGTACAAAAGTAGCAATAATATATGATGATCTGATGATTACAATTTGAAACACCGGCAACAATGTTTAGTTTATCAGAACATACACAAACAATATATTATTTTTACTGTCACATAGAACATACAAATTATATTATAATATTAGTATCAAAGAACCACAAAACTTACAGTATGAGACGTTGAAAATTTACTATTAGTTGGTAAAAGATTCTAAGCTATTTTAGCATCATTGTGTGAATGATTGTTAATAACAAAATTTTAAAAGCTTATAATCTGAAATAAAGTGAAATAAGCAATTCATATGGAGCATGATATAAATAAAAACATTAACATCACACCTTTACTCTTTGAAGCAATAGGCAGAAAACACTCCCATATTTGAGCACTTAACTTTACATCCCACTATGGAATAGATCTTAAATCTTAAGAGAGCCCCTCTTTTTATAACAAATATGCAACTCTTTGGGTTCATAAATTTTTAAGTTGTTACAGTATTTACCTATTCCTTACTAGTCATGTTACTACTTTGCCAGCATTCATTTACTAACATTTGACTTAATGTTAACTTACCAATAATGTAACATCACACTTGTAATCCCTGAAGAGGCAGGCAGAGGAGTACACATCAGTTATGTTTACACCTCACTATGGAATAGGTAGTGAGCCTATTGCAATACACCAGTCATATAGCTAGACTCCCAAAATCCATTAATGCCTGACCCTGGATTTAAACTCAGGACTTCCCAATCAAAAGTTCCACTTACAACCAATGCAACCAATGAGGCAGTCACTTTACCAATCTATAAACATTTTTTAATTTGTCCAATTATCTAGCAATATCCAGTGGAAACACAGATGATGCATCATCGAGCCATGTGACGACCCCATCAGCGGCAGAGAGCCAAGCATCCAGGCAGTCCAACTTGCAACGTATCCAACAACGCAAACAGCAAGTGTTTAACTGGCCCCACAGCAAGAAACTTCTGAAGTTGGCCATTTACTCGTGTTGTCAGGTAATATATCTAGGATCATTGATGTCATGATATTGTAACATTAAAGCAATGATCCCCGAAGAGGTAGGCAGTCAAGTAAAGGATACTGTTATTTTTCACCAGTTACGTTTACATCCCACAATGTAGTAGAGTGTGAGCCTATTGCAATACACTAGGCACAAATCCAGACTCCAAACCACTACTAGCAGTTTGTTATAAATATAAATTAGAAAAACCCAATAGTACCCAACCTGGTATTAAAACTAAGGACTGTTAGATTGGCAGCCACATTTGCAACCACCCAACCAATGGGACTTGGCCTATTTACTAGCTCTAAATTATCACCAAATGTTAAATGATAATTGTAAGTTATTTCTAGTGTATTTGATGAGTAACTTTTTAACACTTTTCTTCAACAACTTGAATACAATATATCGATACTGATCTGTATGGTCATGTCCAAACAGAACTCGGACTGCAACTGCAATGGCTGGAAGGCCCCATTGGCGCAGCAGAACAAGTCTGGTCGGGCAGACATTCAGCCGCTAGCAAGCTTCACTGATCCCTGTCGAACTTGCAATCATACATTAGGTTTGTATCTTAAAGTTATAGGTAGTTTAACCATGTTATTTGACAGAATTTATGTACAGAATTAGAAGTTTTGAATATCATAATATTTATAATAATGGCCAACCAAAGTTTCATTTTGGGCTTCTGTCACATTTGAATCAAATCCTGGTTTCAGCCACAGTTTTGATCACAAAATAGACTTTCACATAATGTTCATCAATCAGTTAAAATAAGAATTAATCAATTTTAACTAAAGAGCATAAGTTTCGTTTTCTGACCTTACTAGAAAGATTTAGATGTCCATGTATTTACATACTTGACTGATTTTCAGAGAAACATGTGACCCAACTGCAAACAATTGCAATAGCTGAGGTGAACCGTCTACTCGGTGCTGTAGTGGATGTTGAGAACATCTTCATGTCCATGCATAGGGAAGATGATACTGACACCAAACGGGTTTATTATTATCTGTTCAAAGTAAGTGGAAACAGTTTACTTAGTTTGGCCATAAATACTGTTACAATTAAAAATAAACAAAATATTACTTTTGAATTTGGAATCTATCATTTTTATAGGATTGTTCATTGTGTTTCGTTATATTCGCGGCAATATATTGTAAAATACTTCGTGATATTAAAATGAAGTGGGGTGATAAAGAGAATTGAATCGCTGAAGAGAAGAATAGCTATAAAGCTAGAAATTTTTCTCGCTTTAAGGTTATAGCTCTTGAAACTTTCACCAATTCTTACTTGAATTTATCGTTATCGACAAATAAGCTTTAATAAAATTGTTTAAATTTTCAGTTGCTGCGAAAATGCATCATCACGCGCACACACCCTCGCATCGAAGGTCCTCTCGGTCAACCACCGTTTGAGCGACCGTCCATTGCTAAAGCGATTACTAACTTTGTCCTGTACAAGTTCAATACGCTGCCGCAGAGAGAGTGGCAGACGATGTACGACTTGGCCAAGATGTTCCTACACTGTTTCAACCATTGGAACTTTGAGACACCTAGTGTTAGAAAACTGGTAAGATTATTTTGTGACAATGTTATTACAACAATGATATTATTCATATATAGGTTATTTATATGTATTACATTTGATTGCCTCATTGGTCGTGTTTGTTGTAAGTGTGACTGCCGATGAGGAGGTCCTGGGTTCGATTCCCGAGTCGGACACTATAGAATTCTCTGCCTACCTCTTCAGGGATAACAGGCGTGATTCTGCGTTTATATGTATTACATCAATCTAAATGTTTATTTTTCTTGTTACAGCAAGTTACAAATCCGGAAGACATTTCAGCCTATCAAATAAATTACACAAGGTATAGTGAAGTTTCAAACTGTTTACAAATTTTATTCAATATAATCAATCAATGTCAATTTACCTCAAAATACTAAAGACTGTTTAGCCATAAGTAAAATTGAATTTTCCCAATAAGTTAAATTGTGGGATAAAGGAGAGATTGTCAAAAAATATTTTATATAATCTGTTTCCGATATTGATCATGGCTATTATGCTATGTTCTATGTATATGTATGTAGTTGCATAGTGGAATCAATAGAATACTTCAGTTCAGAGCGAGCCCTTGCTACCTTTCACCTGGCTGATTAATTATAATATACTGATTTGTTCAGTACTAGACCAATGTACCGAGCTTAGTTCAGTCACTACTATAAGAATTATCTCTTGATCGTGTCATTATCACGTTTGAAAAACGGTGTGATTCACAGACATTAATCATTTTAACTTAATCCACTGCTACCCGGTCAGATGGACCCTTGTCCACTAAATGAAATAAACTGAAACTAGTAAATGTGTGATGTTTATATTGTAACATTTGAATTTTCAGATGGCTGGTGTTTTGCCACGTGCCTGCGTTCTGCGATTCTTTGCCGCATTACGAGACTTCCCTAGTGTTCGGGCGGACACTGCTACGAGCTGTGTTCAAGTCGGTTTGCCGACAACTGATGGATAAATGTCATTCGGAAAGGGACCGTATGCCGCCGGAGAAAAGAGTGAGTATTTGCATGCATTAAAAAATAAGGCCTCTCTATGCTTCTCATAAATTAGACCCATCACATATGTACTTTAAGATTACATTTTTTAATTTGGTGATATAGCCACAAAAAGAAAGGATGTGATGGTGTTCACTGTGGAAGACCTTTATCTAAGAGTGAACTGGACAGGCTCGTGATGATGATGATGAAAGCCACAAAGTAGAAATAAATTCCTTACTAAATGTGATACCCCAGGTTATGAAAGTTGTTCATTACAAAATACATTTACCAAAAATCATATTTTTCTTTAGGTTCTAGTATTAAACCACTTCCCGAGGTTCCTGGGTTTGCTGGAGGAGGAAATATTCAGCGCTAACTCACCAATATGGGACCCCGACTACAAGCAAATACCGCCCAACCACCTCCAAGCTATATTAGACAATAAGGCTCGTAAGTACCATTATTTCTATTGGAACAGTAACAAACTGGTATTTTACATGGATCATAGAGTCCATAGACATTAATGTCTAACTACAAAAACATTCAACAGGATTACAATGTAGCATATACCCTAGACATTGGCTTGTGAGCATAAAAACAGTAACATCTATCGAGTACTAGGCATATTGTGGCATAAAGTATTCCAGTCAGGGGTGGTGTGGAGCTCTGTCACCGTAACGAAGGTATATAGGATACAAAAAGGTAACATCAGTCGCGAAAAATGTTTTTGTGACTTGGCAAAGAGGGGTAGTGATTGAGGGCGCCACTGTCGCACTGGCGAATGACAATGCGACAGATTCGCTGCCACCTTTCCTGTAGAGTTCTTTACCAGATTGCAAATCTCCTTCGTTATTCATCATGGTTTTTGACACACAGAGAAATGTACATACATTTTGTATTGTCAGCTATTTTCAACCGTAGTGTAGTTTTTACTGAACGTAGATATCTTAAATCGTGAGACCCGTGTGAGTTTTATTTTGCATCCGTATGATAAATCGTAGATTAATTACTGATTACCTGCACCGGCTTATCACCGCGCTGCTTCTTATCCGCATGTTTAGTATTAGAAATATCTGCGATATTTAAAACTGCTCAAATGCTACACATCGCTATTGATGCGTAACAAATATACATCAATTTCTGCGGAACCGCACAGAAAAATAACAATAGAAAAACGCCCGAGCAAATAAAGGAAAGTCTCATTTTCTGTTTGAGATCTTTCGATTTATACTATCCTTTTTTTTTACGACAGGTTAAATTAATATTATCATTATACTGCTATTGCTTACATTATAATTACATAGTCAGGAAAGGCACACGCCCTACAAATGTTCCAGAATGTTCTGTGAGGTTCTGTGGAGTATGCCAACTGGCGGAACGTCCAACAGTGGGACGATATAGGGTTGACAATAAATGATGTGTATGGCGAGTGCTCGCGTGGGCGCGCGAGCCAACGTGTTGACGGTTCCGCAGCGGGGCGGCGCGGCGAGTTCGAGCGCGTCACGGCCTCCGGGGAGAGCAGAGACGGTTTCACCACTGTCTCCTTGTCGTCCGGTAACCTTCTGTACATATTATAATGCGCCGAGCCGCAGCGCCACGGGCACGCCGGCCACACGAGCCTCGCACTAGTATGTTGCAAGATTAATTTTGCCTTTTTATTTGTCGTTAATTAAAGAGGGCTTTGAAGATTAATGGGTGAAAAGCTATTTGTTTTAAATGTTATTTTGGGCGTTATTCACTTATGTACATATTCAAAATCAGCTAAACTAGATAAATTCGTTTATTCCGAATGTGTATATTTTTGCTAGTCGATTTATTCACTGTTATAATGCGGATCCCTAACTATTCTCCGCACTAAGACAGACGCGCCGACTTGTCGGCATCTCTTTGTGCTGTCGCGGACAGCGCCGGCGCATCTCGACAGTTGCGCGTTAGTTTTAAGAACTAGACTAAACGGTCGCATTTTGTATCGCAAGCTAATGAACCGTTCTTTCAACGCGAGTACCTATAACATTTTGTTATTAAGTCTTTTAAAAATGCGTAATTTGGTTGTGGAATTCGTTTAAGTGCCGGGATATAGACGGAAAACATTATATTATATTTAACATTGTTACTTTGAACTGTTTTGCTTGTTTTTTGTACGATAAAAATTCCTTAAACCCAAAATGTTCACGTTAAATTGTTCTAGCCTTTTTTAAATATTGCATTACTATAGAGATATCATTGCAGCTGCTGCAGGACCGATGGTCGAGATAAAACCAGCGGTCCTGCACATTTGTTTTTAAAAATAAATGTCTTAATGGAAATTCGATGTATGTATATGAATAACTGAATGTCGCCCAGAAATATCGCTTAAGACACCTTTCATCCATCGAAATATATTGGACGTATATTTTTGTTAGTGCTAGCTGTGACCGTCGTACTCGTGGGCTGCACTTGACCAAGATTCGTCTATCAAATGTTTGGCATGCGTTTTTGGCTTTTGTAATTTTATGAGATCACCACAAGCACAGTCGCGTCCGCCACGCTAGAATACTTAGTAGAAAGACATGAAAAACAATAAAGGCTTTCATTCATTCATTTGTCTATCATTCACTAAACGCTTGCTTATATTATGTGAATTTTACGAATGATGTGAATACACATTACATGTTATACAGAAATAGTTTAATTTTAATATCCGTTTATGTACATCTAACGTGGTACAAGTTTTTTGTTTTGTTTTATTAAAAATATTATTTCGCTTTTTATAAAGAGGAAAGATTGATTTAAACGATTAAATATAACTAATCTGTTATATTTAATCTGCTACTACTTCCATTTACTTAAGGTGACGCAATCGGGCGGTGGTAGTTAACGACGTACGATTTAAAAACGTAAGTAATGGTATTCCTTTGTTGCATCGATTGTATCGGCTGTATAACGGAATGGCAGAAGGACAATCCGTTGGATCGATGTTCAGTTCCGTGTACGAGGCGGGCGCGCGTCCGCAGGCTCGGTGAAGCAGGAGGGCGCGAAGCGCGCGGCGGAGCGCGAGGGGCGCGAGGGGCGCGAGGCGCGCGAGGGGCGCTCGCCCAAGCGGCGGCGCGGCGAGGACGCGGCCGACGACGTGAGCGAGCGCACCGTGGCCGACATCGTGGCCACCATCTCCGACCCCACCTACATGTGCGGGCCCGACGTGAGAGCGCACTTTGTATTACCACGCCGCACGACGCGCGCCGCGCACTAGCTAAGTACAATCTCTCGTTGGAAGCGTGACGATGGGATTGGCTTAAAGAGTTCTCGGTGTAGATGTGAATGTTCTCGCACGTCACACACAACTACTCAGTGTAGTGGACTCAAAACAACTTTCCAATGTGGTAAAAATAGGTTTCAGTTAAAAGTCATAAGAGCGTTAGACTTGCTTAAGACATTGTTACAATTTTACTTTCTTAAGAATGACGTGTGCGAAAAAAAATTAAATGATTCTTTTGTATATTCTTTCTCCTAACAAAAGAAATAATGGTAATGTCGATGTCGGCAGGCGCTCTTCCAAATGCAAGCGCCGCGGGACGAAGCCGCCAAGCTGGAGGAGCAGCGCAAGCTGATAGAGTTCCACGTGATCGGCAACTCGCTCACCGGGCCCGTCGACAAGCAGACCATGCTGTGGCTCATAGGTGCGTGCGGGGGGTCGCGGCTGCGGTCGACACGTGTTAACAATTAGCGATCGCGAGACCTCATACGTAATATTAACGATATTCTATTCATCTAGCTAACCGTCGTTTAGGTTTCAATTATTATGACATATACACTATAAGTATGTTTTTTCCCCGACCTTTTTTGTCACCGGACACAAGTCTCAGAATGCGAGTCAAGGCCACAGTCTGCCACGCAAATGAGTACAATTGTTGCTCTAATATGTTCACACGGGAACGTGCGCCAGTGTGACGCGAGAGAGCTGTCGGCGACGAGATGCCTTCTCGGTTCTCTCAAGAGGGAATAAGTGAAGTATGAAAGTTGTCAGGACGATTACAGATTGTGTGTGTGTGCGTGTTACACAAATAATTTATATTCTAATTTAAAAAACAAAGTAACGTTTAAGAATATTTATTATGAATCCTCATGTGTAGACACAACATGTATACAACCCCCCCCCCCCCCCCCTCGCCCCGCAGGTCTCCACAACGTGTTCTCGCACCAGCTGCCCGAGATGACCAAGGAGTACATCTCGCAGTTGGTGTTCGACCCGTAAGCGAGCCGCCGATACTATTACGAGTCAGCTTACAATTGACTGTGATGGCGAAAAATTGTAGTATTACATATAATATGTAATATTACAATTTTTCACCAGCATTACATTATATGTAATACTACAATTTTTCACCGTCACAGTTTTATTACACTTTTATAAGTCTTTTTTTTTCAATTGATTCCATTGATTTTACTCATTCAATTTTCGTTTTCATAAAACGTATATAAATTTAAAACAATATTAGAATTGTTGGTTTCGATATAGTTGATTTTAAAAGGTTTGTTCTTTCAGGAAACACAAAACGTTAGCGCTAATCAAAGAGGGAAGGCCGATTGGCGGAATCTGTTTCCGGACGTTCAGTTCCCAGGTCAGTGAACAGCAGAGGTTATATCATTTTTAAAGACGTTAGTGCTTATGTAGAATTGTTTGTTTTTGTCCCAAATATTTGCTCGCGTGACGGCGTCACAAAGTTAAAAAAAAAATTGACGCTGGTAAAATGATAATTATTTCAAAATCTTTTGCCAAAGCGGAAGATTGTAACTCACCGAGTTATTGCCAATTATAATTATGGATTGTCAAATAAGTTGTTGGGAACAAAGATTTTTTTTATATAAATTAAACCTAGCAAAAAGGCAGACGGGCACCTGATGGTAAGCGGTCACCGTCGCATACGGACATGCGCAATACCAGAGGAAGTGCCAATGCTTTGCTGGTTTTGAAGGAAAGCTTTTTTCACATCTTTCTTGAAGAACCCCATGTCATAGATTAACATATCCCCGTAATTAGCATTTTGCATTCCTAATTGTAACAAAATAAACCAGTAGATATGAATTTTATAATCATGTGAGTTGATTAATATAAAAATAAATAAAATAAAGTAAATTACACGTGACTTTTAATTGATTTATTTTAAATATGTGGAAATACTAGAACATTAACATTTCAATACATTGTTATATAGCCATCCTTGCTTCCTCCTCCGGCAGGGTTTCAGCGAGATCGTGTTCTGCGCGGTGACCTCCAACGAGCAGGTGAAGGGTTACGGCACGCACCTCATGAACCACCTCAAGGACTACCACATCCGCAACAACATCCTGCACTTCCTCACCTTCGCCGACGAGTTCGCCATAGGTGCGCCCGAGGTGCCCCGCGGCCGCTTCACACGGCACTGATATCGTTATAAAGCAATGCCAGCCACTGGCAGCCCGGCATTGGCGTATAGAGTCATGGTTGAGGTGTTGGTGTTCATGTGAGGGGCAAAAAGGGGTCAGTCGTGGATAGGTCGGATATATTTATAGTGAACAAAAGTTTGTTCGGTCTATCAATTTAATTATACTTTAATATCTATCCTCAATAAATATGTTTGGAATATGTTAAAAAAAAATGCTAAGAATTTATTGCAAACGGAGTCACTTTTGTACTTTTGCAAATGTCTATAGACGATAACGTCCGCTTGCTGAGCGACAGTCCGCTGGTTATCAGCTGTATGTATGTTAACCCTTTATGATTGTTCTGTTCGCATTCGTGTTAGTTGGTAATATCGTTGTGGAATGTCCTACATAATGCCTGTGTCCGGGAGTATTGAATGAACGACAGTGAGAGTAAGTAACCGTAATCCTATTGCTACCCTATTAACCCAATTATTAGCGTAGTATTAGCATAGTGAGTAGGTACAGTGCGAGTGCGCGGCCCGCAGGGTACTTCAAGAAGCAGGGCTTCAGCAAGGACATCAAGCTGCCGCGCGCCATGTTCGGCGGCTACATCAAGGACTACGAGGGCGCCACGCTCATGCACTGCGAGCTCAACCCGCGCATCGTGTACACGCGCTTCACGGCCGTCATCCGCCGCCAGAAGGAGGTGCGCCCGCTCGCGGCCACTGCAGACGAGAACACCACCGTTGTATCCACCGTTGTGCCAGTTTATGGTCATCCAACTGCGGAATGAGATGTTGCGTTTTCATCTGAGACAAATATTTGTCTAAAGAGCACGAGTACTTGTTCCATATGTAGATATATGACAGTAGGTACGCATTATGCACGTTTCGGCTATCCACTGCGGGGTCCTGAATTCAAACCCTGGCGCGCAACTCAGAGAGCGTGCGTTTTATGATTTAATGGATATTTAATAACTAATACTAATTATCTATTATTAGCTAATATTATTATTACTAACTAATATAATTATCTATTATTCTTACATTCAATATTTTTCTTTTTACAGATAGTAAAGAAATTAATAGATATGCGACAGAAAGAAGTGAGAAAAATTCATCCTGGGTTGACTTGTTTCAAGGAAGGTGTAAGTAATACACTTTTATATCAAAATATATTAGCATGTGCCCGCGACTTCGCTCTCTCAGAATTATTACAATAAATTATATTGTAATAATTCTGAGAGATTAATAGAATTATTACAATAAATCATGCTATGATTTTGAAAACCGAAATCAGTAGTCAAAAATTTCAGATGAGTAACTTCGGAACTGCTATCTTTCTGCATTGCTAATTTTGGGTCCCTATGAGAAGAATTTTCAATAACCATGTATTGGATAATTGCTAAATGATAAAATTATTGGTCAAGACTGGCCAAATGCCAGCCTATATTGTATAAAAACATCTAAAATGTTTAATTTGTAAGTACCAAACTGATTAGGATTTCATACAATCTTTTGACCCTTATTTACCCCTGTAGGGGTAGAATTTCCAAAAACCAATAAATTCAACATTTTTTTATTAATCGTGACCATGCATCTGAAATGTCAGGTAATTAATTTTAAAACAGATTATTTATTTTATTTTACTCCCTGCGGGGTAGATATTCAAGAATCGATCAATCACATCAAGTGTATTATTTATTGAGATTTAAAATATGTGTGTGTGTGTAACTTCAAAAACGACGAAATCTAATACAAACTTACAAATCCCATTAATACTGAAATTTTCATAAATTTATCCTTAATAATGCTTATATGGTAAATTGAATATTCCTGCTAAATTTCAAGTTAATGGGATAATTACAGTTCTCTTTTCATAAAAAACGAACGATTATTTTTAAACAGTATTTATTTTTGCTTTAATGTTGCAGTTTTCAACAATTCTAATCATCATAGTGATATACCTATACAACTGATAGAGTAAAACTTGTAAATATTAATTGTGTATATTATGTCATTCTTAGCTTTCGAGATGCGATATAAAATTATAAATAAAACCATATGATTTCAAATATTAAGATTTTGTGGTATAACGCTTGCAATATTCGAATTCGTTACATACTCGATTACGTGGATAAAGTTGAATAAATCAGTGGTAGATAACGCTGGCGACCTAATGCAGCCCTCGCGTGCGCGTGCAGGTGCGCGGCATCCCGGCGGAGTGCGTGCCGGGCGCGCGCGAGGCGGGCGCGCGGCCGCCGCCCGCGCCGCGCGCCGCCGACGCCGAGCCCGACGCGGCCGCGCTGCGCGCCGTGCTGCACGCGGTCCGTCCGCTCCTTAGTCCTTACTTACTACACGTGGGCCTCCCCTAAAGGAGGGCACGTTCGTCCATACCATCCATTATATATAACCAAATTAATAATTCCAAAGAACAGCGTTTCGCCCCTCCGGCGCTGCTGTACGGGGACACTTAGCGATGCCCCGGTAGACTGCACTGTGCCGCAATCGACATGTTATTTTAAATTTTCATTTCAATATATAGGTTAAGAATCACGCAGCAGCGTGGCCGTTCCTGAAGCCGGTCGACAAGACGGAAGTTCCCGACTACTACGATCACATTAAATATCCTATGGGTAACTTACTTCTGGAATTTCATATCCTATACGTATATTCGAACCACTATACTATAATCCATTTAAATGAATCAAGGAATTTTTTAACTTATTCAAACCTGCCATTTTGATATATTTTACATACTATAAAATTTTAAATGAGTTTATAAAAAATATCTTTATACTGCATCATGTAGGTACTTATTGTGTGTATATGGGATTAAAAAATAGTTACGATATTATATGTATGTACGAATGTGTGAATGTTTACTTGTATGTTCCCTGTACAAGTCTACATGGGCCCATATTCATGTGTGTGACTATGTGTTTGCTTATGTGCGCGCATACTTTACTATTCTGATATCCTTTCTATTAATATGTCTATGTAACCGTGTTGTGTTGCGACGCCAGACCTGCGCACGATGGGCGAGCGGCTGAAGGCGCGGTACTACGTGTCCAAGCGGTTATTCATCGCGGACATGACGCGTATTTTCACCAACTGCAGACTCTACAACTCTCCTGAAACTGATTATTATAGGTAACTAACGACCAAATGAGATTTCCAATAGTTAATCCACTTGTATAATCTTGTTAATGCTACTATGTATGTTGGGTCTTAGTCATTTTAGTTAGTATTAGTCATTTTCAATGCATATTTACCATGGTACAGCCCATTATAAAATTCTCCAGCAATCTGACAAGAGAACACACGTACATACAAACCCAATGCTCTTTAAGCTGGTAAAATAATGTATTAACAGTTCAAATTATTATTCGTCGTGATACAGATGCGCAAACACGCTGGAGAAATACTTCCAGACGAAGATGAAGGAGGGGGCGCTCTGGGACAAGTGAGCGTCGGTCGGGGACAAGCGAGTGCGGGCTGGGGACAAGTGAGCGACTACTGGGGACAAGTGAGCTCCTGCAGCTACAGCCGCGCTCTACCGTGTAGGCGCTCAACACTCTGTGCTCATTATAAGTTTCTAAAATCACTATGTACTGTATCTCTATACATTCTGTTTCTTTACTATAACATAGTATATAATCCATGTTGTATTTGTTTTGTAATGTGCCTGGGCAGGTAACAAGGCATCTTGTTTGTATTGACGGTTCCTCAGCGCGTGTGCAGGGTTCAGCCATTGTAGATAATTTCTTCTAAATATGAGGTGATGTTATTATGTTACTATTAGAAATTGTAACTTGAGTGGGTCACCTACAGTAATTCTTTATGTACAAAATTGAATTTCAACTGTTTTGTTGCATTTTTTCATACTCCTAATTTACATTGTTGTAATATATCTGTGGTCCTTTAATCAAGAGCCAATCCTTACTATCACTATCATTATGAAAGTTTAGTTAAGCAATTGATACAGAAATGGAGTTATATTTCTAGAGTTCTCTATGAGATTAATTGCATATCTTTATGAGCGGCCACAGCTACTTCACTACTAACTGATGACATATCCTTTGCTATTTTCCTTGATTTTAGAAGAGATCTAGCACAGATGGATTATTTAGTTCTCAAAATAATCCTCATTCACGGTTCCACGGAATATTCATATTTTTATGCTCTCTTGTGTTCTTAGGGTATCCCCATATCTATCCAAATGGAATCGGTGTGGTTCGATACAAACAAGCTTCGCTTAAGGTATTGAGAATGAAAATAAGGTAGCTCACCTCAGCCTGGTGACGCCCACTTGCTGTGAGTGGCCAGGGCTGACTGCTGCAGTCACAGCGTACCCCAACAATCATCTCATGGATTGAGTTGAACGCAGGCTATACTGTGTGCAGTATTATCTGACATAATAATGACAAAGAAAGTAATACCTACAGTAGTAAGCAAGTACTCCACTGTGCGGTTGGATACTATAGTTTTTTAATTATTGCCAATAAATGACGAAATAAATTTTAGGGCTACCTCTGCCCAAATACACACTGACACCGAAGTCTATAGAAGGCTAAATTTGAGTAAACTAATATTAGAACCTCGGTTTAAGCAGATTCTGCAATTATAGATATGGGAAGACCCTGTAGGTGAGGTCAATGCACTATCCTTGTTTACTGTCTTAAATAACTTGTTAGTGTTAATGTATTAGATAAAATTTGCTCCATGTCGATATAGAACATTGTAAAAATAACTCGTTTTTAAGACTGATATCTTGATTGTAATATTAACCTTATTGAATAATTTACATGTATAGCTGCCTGGTAAAGTTTATTTAAATGAATTTTAGACACAATCAATATTGAAATGTTACATGAATGTAAACAATTTTTATCAAATTAGTTGTTTTTAGTTTTTAAATTTTGTACAATTTATATGTTATATTATATTTTTTAAAAGGCATAAGGTATAACCTAAGTGTGAAGGATGCCTGTATGTCTATTAATACTTTTTTCTGGGTCTCTGGAATATTATCATTAATTGTAGGCAAAATTAACTATGTAATTGTATATTTCTGAAAGAAACTATCAATCAAGGTGTTGCAATGCCCATTGTTAGATCTGTTCAAATGATATGTATTATGTAGGTAGCTATGAGTGTACGCTCTCCTCCAGGTGTTCTTCCCACGGCACTGCTGGATCCGGAAGACTCAGGAGTCAGCCACAGCAGCTCACTGGGAGAAATTGCACCATAGAAAGCCTATGTCCAGTAGTGGACTGTCAAAGGCTAATGGAAAAAAATTTGCTATATTTAAGTAATATATGCATAATATGTAGATTTAAAATTTAATTCACTTTAAATATATACCCATGTTAAAACGAATTCAATACATATAACTTTTAATGAAACTGAATGGTTGCGACCTTTTAACAATAAATTAATATTTTAGTGACTCTGTTCAACCACTTATAGGCAGCAGATCACTCACAATCATATCTGTACTAGAGACAAATGGAGTATGAGTTGTAAACGAGACAGCATGGACTCAACATATAAAATGTCCCACCTACTTAGTTCTTTTATAGACAGACAAACAATTTTTAAATAAAGTAACCAAGAATTATGTAATTAGTACAATTTATAAAGTAGTAATTTAACGGTTTTGTTGCCTGAAGGCATTGAACGTACTTTTAGTTTAAGATACTAAGATTGTAAATATAAGTTTTTTTTACTTGTTTGTTTTTCATTATATATTACAGTCTTTATTGGTGGTCGGTACTTGAATAAACTCTCCAACGACTCATTCGCACGTCACGTTCTATAGCCTAGTGTTGCATCGGTGCTGCCACCTTGTAGTCAAATGCGTGGATAGTGACGCCACTGGCCTTACCTTACACTTATCTGGGCTTTTTAAAGAGTTTTACGTTTTCTATGACATTTCAATCGGCTGTGGTCTCCATAGTCCACAACAATAAGAACTAATATATCGTGTATTCTTGTAACACAGTGTGACTAGTGGGCGGCGGCTGGCGTGCTGCTATTACGTAAAGCTGTCAATGTATTTCGTTATTTTTATATCAGCCAAACTTAAACTGTATAAAAAAGATGTTCGATGACATGCCGATTAACTTAGGAACGAATTGGGCACTTATTTTAAATGATCCCTTTATCCGAATACGGAGTTTACGGAAAGAGCAATAGAAAGTTGTACGTAAGGAAAGACAATATTCAGGGGGATTATTTTTATGTACAAATAAAACTCGACTCACAATACTGTATTGGTATTTATTTTCAACATTTTCCCCGCGCCGCTCGCGGGCGCGCGCGGTACATTTTCACGAAGGGAATGTAAATATTATATTTTACACCGTAACTGTAGCTATAAAGTACATACCAGTCTCCTTGTTAATATAAATCCGTTGGATTTCGAATAATAAGTACCTTACGTGTACTGTAAGTAATAACTTAAATGCTCGCTTAGAAAAAAACAGTAGGACCTAAAAATTAACAATTCCTTACGTGTAAAGTATGAACGAATGACATCGCTTTTATAATATTCCAATTGACGACGGCTTGTCCTATTACATGTGAATTTTAAAAGCGATATGACTCGTAGTTAAAATCAGACTAGATTTCAATAACTACCGTTACCTCAGCGCCGCGAAATTTAATTTTTCGCACAGTCTGATCACCGCTACCTAGCTCAACTGGACTTACATGTGTAACCAAAAATATTCATATTTAAGGAAAACAATGATTTCGACATATTATTATCAAATACACATATTATATTTCACTTAACACAAGTCGGGTTGTGGACGTGGCCCCATGTATTATACATTTAATTACTAATATACAATATGTACAATTTGACATTATTTTTACAAATTTCTTATAACAAGTTTCCTAATAATAATACACTTATATAATAGTCACGAGGTTTAGAGCGAAAATATTACGAGCGGTTGCAAAATATTGGTTGAATCGTCAAGCACCCTAGGATTACCGAAAATCTGGAAGACTTAAGTCCGATGAGGGACTTCGCATCCCTTTGCGTGTTCTACCGGCTCTACAATGGTGAGTGCTCCGAAGAACTATTCGTCGTGGTGCCCGTGTCACCTCTCCTTCATCACACCACCCTGCGAAGATTGAAGTTTCATCCACATCAGCTGGACTCGTGGCGGTGCTCCACAGTCCGGTTTGCGCGCTCGTTTG
>DWTO01000849.1:0-18588 GCA_018244755.1 Jemadia pseudognetus | reverse complement strand
CGAAGAGGTAGGTAGAAAAACATAGAACACTCCCACGTTTCACCAGTTACGTTTACGTCCCACTATGGAATAGGTGGTCAGCCAATTGCTATACACCGAACACATATCCAGACTTCGAGCCACTATAGAAAATCTAAATTACAAAAATTTACTAGTACCCGACCCGGGAATTGAACCCAGGACCTCCCGATCGACAATCGCATTTGCAATCACCACGACCAACGAGGCAGTAATTCTTAACTAGGCTAACTTAAGGCTTCGCGCATAATTCATTTGATGAAACAGCTGTACATATATGACTAACCAGTCATGTTTAATTAAATAGTGTGTACATACACATCTGACGCACATTTCCTATAGGAGCAGGTGGAGAGTAATAGGAAAATTGCGAAAATTTCAACGGAACAAAGAGGCGTCTTCTTGGTCTAACATTCCTTCGGGCCATACGACTCAGAAGAAACAATGATACATCCCCTATTTTCAGATTCTCACGACCATGTGCAGCCACACATATTGCCTTCCATCCTGGGATCACTAATGGAACGGTTCGAGCTCCCACTTTACTCGCTTGCGGCCACGAAAGCCACCTTTTAGCCACCTCTGCCAGGCAAAAGATACAGTATCTCTTATTCAGGTCCAGAGCTAGTCTTATTGCTGCCGCTGGAAAACATCTTCCACCTATAGTTCTAAGGAAATATATTTTTAAACTTAATATACCTACAATATTTAAAACAAATCTCTATGTAATTATAAAAACCCGTCGATGTTATAATGATAATGGAGATCACAATTTGTTTTTGTAATTTCCTCTGGCTGTACGTTACCTTAATTTCTACTAGAAGGAGGCAATATTTGCGTAGATGGTAATGAGTTGCAATTAAAATTAACTGTAAAAATTTACATTTAGAGATATACCTACGTACATGTTTATACAGATAATTAATTTTATTAAAGTCAATTGTGTACGCTAATCGCTGACCTCTTTCAATTGTTCGTGGTCGATAATAAAATGTAATAAGAATGTAAATAAAATGTTTGCTCGTTTTTGCATCGACGGCAGCGATGGTCGCGCGGTTACAAGGGCAACTCCTGATCGATAGGTCCCGGGTTCAAATCTCCGGTCGTTTACTACTGGGGTTTTCTAATTTACATTTTGTTGTTGAAATTTTTAGCAGTAGCTCGGAGTCTGGATGTGTGTCCGGTGTATGGCAATAGACTCACCACCTATTCCATAGTGGGACGTAAACATAATTGGTGGAACTTCATTATCATCATCAGCCTACATTCGTCCACTGCTGGACGTAGGCCTCTCTAATAGCGCTATAAATAAAATAATAATATTAAATAGTAAATCTTTTCTATGCTAATAGCAATAATCCTATGTATGTAAAATAAAATAAATATGAGGGAATGAAACGATGTTTAATGAATATGCTATTCTGTCTAGGTAATAACCAGTTCCTAGCAAAAATGATAAGGTATGCAATATGAGTGTCATACTTTTGTGATAAACATATAATATAAACTATGGATTGTTGTCTAAATGTCACAGCTGAGTTTGTTTACGCCGGTATTCGAAGTCGTATGTCGTTGTGTGTCAATATAAAACAGTTAATGGATTACAAACATTTTTATATGCCAATTATATTTGCACTTATATAAATTACGTTCAAAGACAAAATAGGATCAGTGTGTAGTGTGGCAACCGAGAAACGAGACGCCAAATAAAGTGACAAATAATTAACATTTTAGAGACAAAATAATTATTCACCTAAAAAAGTGTTCCTTACAACGTAATGACGAGAAACTTATGTATTTATATTTTTATCGAAATCTTCATGTTTTAAATACTTATTGGTTTTTAACGTATCGTGTTTTGTTATAATAGTTTATTGTCAGACATAATTGTTTTAATTGTTCTCCGAATTTATCGTATATGAATAATCATTATGTGGATTGTGAATACATAGCTAAAATATGTATATCCATATAAAGGCGTTTAAATAAAACTTGCTTATGGAGCAATAAAAATAAGTATTATAATTATATTATTGGCTACAATTTTGCTTAAATAAAACATAATTCAATTACATTAGTCAATTATATGTACGTAATTTAATATTATATATATTATTTTCGAGTACACTCGAACGCGTAATGCATAAATGATAACGAAAATTCTGTCATTAAACGCGTTTATCCACTTTGTATCAATAAATGTTTTTTGGACACAGCTGTTAATACACAATATTATAATTAAAAGAATATTTCAGAATATTAATAAAACATTTACATATCTATAAATAAATTCGTTTTGTGCAGTGTTCGATTTGCCACACAATATGTAATTAAATTACCCTTACAAAAGACAATTTTCAAATTTGAAAATGTTGAATTTCGGATTGAATCCGTTACTAAGGCAATACGCTATTGTCATCGTGGGTAAGTAAGTGGCTGTGCTTTATTTGTCTAATAGGGTATAAATTCTATGTATAATAATTTAATATTAATTTAATTATTATATATCATCTATCTATAATTATACAATATACTCCACTATTACTATATATTACTGAAACATATTATCTATAGAACTTATAATAATAATATCTTTTTATGTGCCGTTAATAATCATAGTTCATAATAAAACAAAATTAATAATTGAAACAAAATAATATAATGTAAGATAAGTTACTTCGTTAACACAAAATTAACATGTTTGGCAATTAATTTATAGCGTTACAATACCGACAATACGTGCAGTTTTTTTTGGGAGTCAATTAATTAAATTAGGAAATGTCCAATTGACGTAACATAATCTTAGTTTGTAAATAACGATAATGCCAAAAATTTAAAATAATTCATTTGGGTTGATATAATTTTACTTGTAAAACCTGAAGCTTAACGTCATAACAATGTTTTTGCTGTTGCTGATCACGTATCAAACTATTTTAGAAGTTTCCCTGAAGACCATTTTAACTTGACCCCCGAGGAACACGTAGAGTTGAAAAATTCATTAAAATCAACATTATTACTCTTTTCATAGTTTCACTGTTGACCACAGGTCTTATCTTTTTGGGGTAGACCATTCTCTACCACGCTGGTTGAGTATGATCTGACAGATCCAATATGTCTTAAAGATGATATTAAGATGTAGTTAGTTTAATGTCGCGTTGGTATCCTCTCGATGTGTCGCTCCGTGCTATGCACAATGCAATTGATTATATTACACACAGTCGAGAGAACATATTTCCAAAAGGAATCCTTAGATTTGGTATCATTTGTGCATATCATGCAACACGCGGAAAACGACTTGACACCTTCCTTAATCTGATCCTAACTACATATAACTGCTTAACACTTTTTCCTTAGACGTATTAGCACCTGAATATTACGTCATCATTGCGAGGTGCCTATTCAACTTCTGCGGGTTGTAAGGCATGACACAACAAAAGATTTAAGCGAGCGATTGATTTCATGTGGCATGCTAGTAGAAACTTGTAATCGCGGTCGGGAACTCATGGAGTCCAATTAGTTTTTTGTAGGAGCTAAAATTCAATTTACTCGGTGGTGGCATTAAAATATGTGAACCCGGATCTGATTTAGTATCATGATGGTCCAATTTTTTGCTGTATTGTTCCCTATTGGTCTAATAAATTTAATTCGTTATAATTAAATAATTATCATGACTGTTCATGTGTTACTACGTAACATCGCGCCTGTAATCCCAGAATAGGTAGACAGAAAAGGGTAGTACACTCCCACGTTTCACCAGGTACGTTTACATTGGAAGTTGTATATGGAGTATTATTGTAAAATTTAGAAGTTATTTATTATATTTATATTTTGTGTAGTGTTTTGTTACAAATAAAAACTTGTTTTATGTTAGAAATGAAATAAACTGAGTATGAAACAGACGAGATTACAAATTCATATTTTTGTATTTTTATATAAGTACATAGGTACATATTAATATTAAATATAGGTATGTACCATATAACACTTTGTAATTGAAATAGAATCTAAAAAGTATATAAAAGAAGCGAAGAGAAGTATATTAGAACTGCTATATAATATAAAGTACACAAGTTATTTCATATTTATTTTCAATTAATTATCGTTTAAAATTGAAATAATTTGTGTCGCTTGTGTACAAAATAACTGCATAATTAGATACTTCGGTAGATCATCAAAGTGACCATAACGTCCAGTATCATGTTTTTATTATCTGTGGTATTTTCAGTCAACCTGTCGATACTATGTGTCGGGATGGACATAGGCTGGCCATCTCCGGTGCTGGTGAAGCTGAGGAACCCGGCGGAGACCCCTCTCTCCCACCCCATCACGAACGATGAGGGCGGCTGGATCGCATCTATTGGATACGTTTTCTCTATTTTTAGTAAGTGAAATTATTAATTATTCATATCTGCTAAACTACTAAATAGTATTGATTGCCTCGTTCGTTGTGTTGGTTGCAAGCGCGAGTGCGGATCGAGACGTCCCGGGTTCAAATCCCAGTCGGGTGCTATTGGATTTTTCTAACGTAGATTTTTTAGTAGTTGCTCGCGGCCTGAATATGTGGCCGATGTACCTATGGCAATATGCTCGCATAGCTATTTCTACCCCATCGGAAAAATACATACAATACATACATACTAAAGAATGCTTTTTGAGGTCTTACAAATTGATCTATGGCTACATGTTGTCATAGTACAATAAATGACAGATCACATATAGAGGATACTCGTAGTGATAAATATAAAAAAACCAAAAAGTTAGTAAGGATAAAAATACTTGGCGCGCATTGTACCCTATATACCTCATAAAGGATGTAGCATTACGATACATTTATTCAGTATAATAATATATTTATTCATTATGCTAATTTATTCATTATACATTTACACATTGTACACTTATTCATTATACATTTAATTATTTATTCATTATATACGGTATTACGTTTTGTTTTCAGCACTTCCTTGCATAGGTTTCCTGGCTGATCGTATGGGAAGAAAATACAGTATCATAATCGTATGTATGCCGAAGATGGTCGCTGGTCTGATTACCGTTTTCGCCACCGAGGTCTGGATGCTGCTGGTGGCCAGAGCGCTTACAGGGGTCACGAACACTGCGGCTATAATGATCAGTATGATATATTGTACCGAGATTGCTAGTGTAAGTTTCACCGACAGTTGTTTCACGATAGCAGCGTAAGTGGAGCGAGAGACTGCACTCTGTGATCCCCAACTCGCATGCCCAGCGTGGGGATTATGGGCATAATCTCCCTGGGGAGGCCTATGTCCAGCAGTCCAGCAGTGGATTGCATTAGTCTGATGCTGATATTTGATGAATTATGTAATATATCGAGTGTCTATACGCACTACATTCTCTCAGTATACTATAAATAAAGCATAGATGAGTCAACTACATGTAACTATTTAATTTCATAAGAGCAAGCGAGAAATCATGCCTGTATATGTTTTTAATTTAAAGTTACACGTTAGTACATTCAGTGTTATCGTATTATTTTAGTCGGGCGTGTTAGTGCAGTAGGTAAGGACCCTATTGCTGAATCTGCAGTCGTAGATTCGGTTGCTACGATGGGCCAATATTTGTGTGTGTATACAAATGTTTGTACTCTGTCTGGATGTAAAGTTATCAACGCACCCAAATATGTATTTAGAAATATCCATATACTTATATATGTTTATTATCCGTGTGACTTCCATAGCACACGATGCTGCCTGGTTAAATTATACTGTTACGTCAGATCTCTTAAGAGATAACTAAAGAGCGCTGAGTGTCAAACATATCTGTCCTCGCAGATGTGACGTGTTTCTTTTCATTTATCATTCTGTTGACACAAGCACGCCCGTTTCGTAGACTGTTGACCGTACATTAGCCAGTATCTGGTCTAGTTGGTGTCCCTCGGCCATCACCCGTCAGCCAGTAGGTATCTAGTCTATTTGGTCACCCTCGGCCATCACCCATCAGCCAGTATCTGGTCTATTTGGTCACCCTCGGCCGTCACCCTCGGCCATCACCCATCAGCCAGTATCTGGTCTACTTGGTCACCCTCCGCCATCACCCATCAGCCAGTATCTGATCTATTTGGTCACCCTCGGCCGTCACCCTCGGCCATCACCCATTAGCCAGTATCTGGTTTATCTGGTCTCCCTCGACACCTGCATTCGTCAACATTCGTAGCCTGTATCTTTCATTAACCTTCACTGTTGGACGATTGTTTGAAAGCGAGATTTTAGAGCGAAAGGTTCGATCCCCGTGTCGACTATTGGATTTTCCTAATTTGAAATTTCTAGTAGTGGATCGCAGCCTGAATTTATGCCCGGTGTAAGTCCACCCTTCCACCCCTATACCACGCTCTATGTAACGTAACTGGTGACAAATCGGAATACTACATTCATCTGCCCCACATCTCCGGGGAAGTAAAGGCGTGATGTCAATTTATTATAAGTATAACAATTGGTATTGTTACGTATTGGTTTAGTATATATGACTGCCTTCTGGGTCGTGTTGTTTGCAGGCGCGACTACTGGGTAATACTATGTAGTTATAAAAAACCAACAATAATATATATTTTTAATATATCCTTATTTGTTTAAATACTATTAGCTACTAAATGCTTCATGTTTTTTCTTAAGAGAATAAGCAACAAACGTGGCGAAATCAGATGGTAAGAGGAGAAGCATATTCCTGGAAAGTTCCAATTTTATTTTTGCGTGCTGTTATTTATTTTATAATTAAATTGACTTTTTTTCACAGAAAGAAATCCGCGGTTCTCTAGGGTCTCTACTCCCGATCCTTTGCAGTTTGGGAGTGCTTATAATGATGGGAATAGGTCCATATATCTCCTACCTAAACCTCAGCATTATGTTTACGTGTATTATAACTTGCGCCTGCATCAGTCTTCTGTTTATACCCGAGACACCATACTCATTGTACAGCAAAGGTATAATTTACTTATTGTAGTTCTTAGTTACGAAGATATGTTATAGTTAAATATTATTAGTAATTAGTTAATTTGTTACTTCTTCCATTTTAGTCTAAGATCTATGTTCGACTTTTCTGTCAACTGAATTAATTTTATATTATGTCCATTAAATATTACTTTAAGTTACTACGATAAGAGAGGATGTATATAGCATAATTACTCTGCATTCTCATTTAACTTCATCTGACTGTCTCTTGGTCGTATTGGTTCCAAGTGCGACTGCCGATAAGGAGATCCTGGGTTCAATATTCAGGTCGGGCACTAATAAACTTTTCTAATTTAGATTTTCTATTAGTGGCTCGGAGTCTGGATATGTGCCCGGTATACTAGTATGGAAACAGGCTCACCACCTAATTTCATAGTAGGACGTAAACGTAATTGGTGACATGAGTGTTCTACCATTCCTCTGCTTAGCTGTTCGGGGATTATAGGCGTGATGTTACGTTTCTTTTTTACGATTTTCATTTTGTATATTGGGTTCTCTATTATTTGTGATATTTTCGTAGGTAAAATTGAAGAAGCCGAAGCAGTTTTAGTATATCTGCGCGGTTGTGAAACATTGGCGAAACAAGAGATTATGGAACTATCGAACATCCAACCCGAAGAGAAATTCGATAAAAGAGAAATATTCAAGAACAAAACATATTTCAAAGCTATTATGATAACATTAGTAATGGGATGTGGAGTTCAGCTTATTGGTTTTAATAGCATATCGTTCTATCTGGAGACAATTCTGGGAATCACCAATACAAGTGTCACACCAGGGTTAGGTTCTCTCATAATTGGTCTAATCCAATTATCATCTAGCACAGTCGCTAGTTTGATCAGCGATAGGTTCGGGAGAAGACCGATTTGTATCACGTCCTTGCTTTTTATGGCTTTGGGGATGGTAAGTTCATTTGATTTATGACATACGTCAACCGTAATCGTTCCAAGCTTTCCTACTTTATTAAAAAAAAATATTCCCCATTTGTGTTAGAAGACAGTTTTGTTTCAAACTCAAGATTAAGTGTTCTGAATATCTTAATTACTTTTATGCCTATTTGTGCAATATAACATCGTTGATATAATGTGTAAATAAAACTTTTCACGATTCTTATCTTGTCCTTTCAGTTCGGTCTGGGAATATTCTTCATACTGAAACAACGCGGCTCAGTTATTAGTGGTTTTCTGAACTACATGCCAATTATTTCTGTTGCGATAATCACCTGGTCGTTCAGCGGAGGTAACTGTTTGCAAGATAATTCCTTTCCCGGTTTCTTTTAAGTCTCAGAATGTTATTTAACATCATCATTTCATAGGTACATAGACGTGTCTTATACAAATGAGAATGATCCAGTCCAAAGAAAGATCTGTTAGAAAAGAACAGTAGGTGATATTATAAATTCAGAATTCCCGAGTTTTGTACGTACAAAATGTTATAGGGCTAAGATCAATAAGCCAATTCCTAAATCTTACCAATTCACCAAGTAGATATTCTTAATGAAAATATGTGTAACCTAACAGATCTAATTAACTATTATTGACTGCAATATATCACTTCTTAAGGTTTTGTTAGCAGATAAGAAAGGAGAAGTCTAATGTCATCTTGCCGTCCACAGGAGTCGGTTCCCAGTACTTCGTACTAATCGCTGAGCTGCTTGACGGACCAGTCAGAGCTATAGGAACCACCGCTTGCACCATTACCAACACTATCTGTCTGTTTGTTTCCACAAAGTACATGATCGAGCTGATGACGGCTATTGGACCTGATGCGACATTCATCACATTCGGAGTCATTTGTATCGTATACTGTCTCTTCATTACATTCTTTGTGCCGGAGACGAAACAAAAAACAATAGCGGAAATCCAAATCGCCTTAAGAAGTGGTTCGTGCTTGAAAGTCGAGGCTACGATGAGTAAAGTGAAAGACAGAATATTTTGAGTTTTGTTCTTATAATCCATTAGAGGTACATAAGTAAATTAATGAAGAACGAACGAAATAAGGAACAAACGAAAGGAAATTGCGATTGATATGAGTTTAACTGATTATTGTGTGCATCGGTTTTGAAGCGAGATAATGATATTAAAAAATCAATAAATTATGTATATTAAGAGATTAAACTGTATTTACTTTTTACTGTATTTTACTGTATTTACTTGATTGGTAAAATGAAATAGATGTTAAATGTACAAAGTTTGTTGTTTAATGCACATACATACAATAAATTCATTTTCATAATGTGCTAACCTTCAGTAGTCTGCCTTATACTTTGAAGGAATGTACATGTATATAGGAATATACATTTCTATATACATCATCATCATCATCATAATCAGCCTATTTCCGTCTACAGCTGGACATAAGCCTCTCCAATAGCACGCCACTGAGCTCGATCTTCAGCTCTTCGCATCCAACCGCTGCCAGTCACTTTGCGTATATCGTCACTCCACCTAGCCAATGTGCGTCCAACAATATAACGAATATTAAAAGTTTCGACAAACAAGATTATACAATATGTAACAAATATCTTATGTAATAGTAATACATAGTAATATAAAAAAGGTTATATGATATGTATTATTGAATGTGTATACCTATGTTTGATATTATTACATGCCATTGGGCATTAAGTACGCCCTTGTATCCCTTAGTACACATAAGGTGTTACAAAAGATTAAATTCAGAATTCAAAGAATTCAAATTCAAAGGTTCAGAGTTTAGATATGTGCCCGATGCATAGCAATAGGCTCACCACCTGTTCCATAGTGGGACGTAAACGTAATTGGTGGAATGTGGTAGTGTTCTACACTCTTCTGCCTACCTCTTCGGGGATTACAGGCGTGAAGTTACGTAAACAATAATTATATGGATAAGGTTAATATCTATTTAATATTTGTACGTAAATAGGCCTTGTACTAGAGAGAGACCCGTCTACTTCACTTCATTAGCATAAAAATATTAATCCAATTCGCAGGTCGACAGCGACGTGGAAACTGATTAAGAACTTTATGCATTACCGCATCTGACACTAGACTTGGTGCCCGTCTAATTTGAACTGCAAAACGCAGTTTATATCTCCACCCGTCACTCAGTGGCTTAATTCCCTTGAAGAAACCTCTAATACGATTTTGTTGTGCATCATATTACTGTCAGATCCATCAGAAGTAAATTAAATAAGTACTTTGACGCATGATATAAATGTGGTGGGTGATGATTTAATATTGCTTTTAAAAATGTTATGAGATTTCAAGGATTTTGTTACGAGTTGATGTTGTGTTTATGTTAGAATAAATATTGTATGAGATGGGCACCAGATGGTATACACATGGATCAGCATAACGGAATATTTCAGACTACAACAGAAATTGTTTCAATAAGAAGGTCTAGGCATATGGTAGGTACATATGTTTTGCTATTTGCCAAGTGTCTTTTCAATGATTAAATCTACGTCCATTCTAAAATACCCAATACAGTTTGATGTTCATTAGAATTCTCTCATAATATAACAGATAAACACTCCGAAGACAATCAATGTAGAGTTTTTTATTAAACATAAGAAAAAAACCGACACAAAGCGAAGCACTCTTAATAAATAAAGTATTACAAAAATGAAGTTTCAGATTTCCGAGAATTTGTATAGCGAATAACAATTCGAAGGCAGGCAAACACTCTTAAGCTTATTTCTACAAAAACAGCCCTTGAACATTAAAAAGATTTTAAGAAGCTGTTACATAAATAATTGAAAACTTCGCGAAATTGTTCGACTCGCAATCGTCTCTTCTAATTAAAGTCATGCATATTTATAGGTACATTTAAATGTTGGCACAACCGCCTGCTTTTGTTGAAGTCTGTTAGGTTTCGGGTAACACAATTAGTCAAGAACACTACAGCTACTGGAGCTGTGAGTACAAGTTGCTGATGATGGAATATTTCTGTTTTGTTTTTTGATACAGCGTTTCTAAAATAGCAAGAAATTCATTGATTAAAACCATATGTGGCCGTTAATAGAACTACCAATAATCTTAAACCGCGTAAAGGCCTCCAAGAAAATATATCGATTGATTTCTAAAACCATTTCATAGCTTTGCCAAAATCTATCAGCATAATATTCATGTTTTAGAATTATACAATCTAGCCCTCCCGCTTATTCCCACCATAACTGACTACGCTCTGAACCCTTCTCATTCTGATAGGAGACCCGTCTTCAACAATGGTGTAAAGAGATCACGATGAATATGTTCCAGGCTTCATTCTGGATACACCACTAATGGGACTACTCAGAAGAGCGTACAGAGTTTAATCATAAGTCAGTCAATCAGTCATATGTACATCTGTGTCTGACTAAACTTGTTCGAGCTTTTGTACAGGAATCTATAAGGGCACTATTCTTAATAGAATTCTGTACAAAACCTCGCGCCAGCTGCTGTCAGGTTTTCGCTGTTAAAACATCACTACGCCCAAGGAATATTCATAAGCAGAAACCACACTTTTTATAACCTTCATCGCCGATTTACTCGTAGTGAGGGATGAAAAACACGTTTTACGTTGTAATTTTTTTCGTAACTTTAAGTGGATTACAATGTTAATTTTATTGATGCGGCGGCCACCCTGGAGGATAGACGCGCTGGCATTAGTATGCCGATGGTGGAGCTAGATAAGTTCGTCGTTGGAGCATTTAATTTATGCGATTTTTCGTGAAAGGGAAACAGGCAGTGTATCTTTCTTATCTTGCGTCCCTCCGCGTGTTCCTGGTGTAAACATATAGTACAATTATTATCAAATGAAATATTCTTCGTAGCGAGTTGTGAATTTCAAATGTTTGTTCGAAATTAATGAACTTCTACTTATATGTGAGTCTGCTTACATCAGCGAAATACGATATTGTTTATACCTAATGATATACATTATGATAAATAATATGTAATAATTTAATTAAATAATTGTAACAAACTCTATAATTTAGTAAATAAAAACAAAATTAACAAATACTAATTAATTGCACTGACTGACTGCTTTAAGGCGTTGCCAACAATTATTATTATACCGTCGTTCCTTTCACAAAACACTATCTTTGCAGACCTGATGTGCTTCTTCAAATAATACTCTTTTAATCTCTATACAGCCATTGCTAACTGACTGTGATGGCTCTAATATCCTCTTTCTGCAGTCTGATCGTCCCTTGTAAAAGTCCATGAACCGTGACAGCGACATTTTTAACATAATGTTAATAAGAATACTATTTATTTCCATAATAATTAATTCGGTCGGTACAAGCAAAATAAGTACGGGCTAAAAGTGTAAAATAAGAGCGGGGTTATGGTGGTAATAGTGTTCATTTAGTTTTATTTTCAGTTACATTTTTATCCCAAATACCTACTCAGCATCACCCGGGTTGACTGGTAGAAAATGTCAATCAGCATTAAGTCAGCCCTTTGTTAATAACAACGAAGGATTCATTAATAAACACTTTCCATTATATAATATTATTTTTAACAAAAAAAAATTCATTTCTACACGAAAAATTAAACGTGGAAAACGTTGTATGATTAATTAATCAAACATAATAGAGTTCTATCTATTGTTTGAAACTATTGAACTTTAAATATATCAAAGGATCTATTAGTTCATTGTAACAGCGAAAGTTCATCGTTGAAGATAATAAAAAAGAATTTTCATAAGAAAACTAATCACATAATAGTATTTACATATATAATATCTCTATATATTGCCATTACATTTAACATTGTATTATTGTTCACAAAGTTCACACTACGGTCCTGACAAATTTCCTTTTCTTCTAAATACCTTATAATTTGCCATACGTGCTCAGTTCTAAAAGGTACCTTTGATACAAGGTACAATAAATATTTAAAAATTGAATTTTAATTTCTCAGGTCGTTAGTCATATTTAAATCATCTTTATCAATACTTTCCTGGTCTTCTTCTGTTGATGACTCCCTCGTTGCTCGAGTGTTTGCAATTTAAACTGCCTATAGAGAGTATCTGGGTTCGTATTCCGGTTCGGGTACTATAGGATTTTTCTAACTTAAAATCAATAGTATCCCGGAGTCTGGATTTGGGTCCAGTGCGTGGCAATACACTCTGCCCCTATTCCATAGCGGGACGTAAATGTGGTTAAACTTGGGAGTGTACTACACTGCTCTACTTACCTCTTCAGGGATTACAGACGTGATGTCATGTTAAAGGTATTTGACCATGATACCTTCCATCGTACTCATCCTTCACACGACATAATATACATTAGTATTTCACCGTATCGGTATATAAGTATAGAGTGATGAATACAGAAGAAATAAGTCAAATCTGTAACGATGGAGAAATTAGTATTCGATGCTCTCTAGCTATCCTGTAATGGACTAACTGTAAATATAATATTAATCGTTAAAACATTATAAAACTCAAGTAATAACTATCATAAAGCATTCAAGTATAACGTCTTAATTACTATTGTTTATTCATACCGCACTCGTTCACTAAGTCGGGAAAGGAAACTTAGTGAAATATGCTTAATCACACTTCAAGTTTATCATAACTAACAATGGCTATTATGCCATGACACTTGGCATTAAGCAGCCGAACAAAACTAATAAACTAGACAATGGGCCGTCAAGCAAAAGCCATCTTAATGTAGAGGGGAGTTGGTCTATTTATTGTATAGAGTAGTATACATGGAAATTAATAAGAGAGTCCTTAGATTTATCAATTCCTATGTACAAAATAGGAATGATTTCTTTTTACTAAGTTATGCACGTTTTAAAATGTTAAATATAACTTGCTGTAGACATTAAAGAAAAGATCGCAAAAAATGCTTTTATACGCCTATGCGCCGGCCCGCACCTGGCAAATGTGGTAGTCAATAGATTTGACTCTCAATTCTGACAGTGTAATTGCGTCTAATAGTAGGTATATAACCTATAAAAGTGATCGATGATTATTAAAAATACTATATGATGATCCGTGACAATAAACTAGATTTCATATTAGTTATTATTGTTTGTGGAATACATTCAACTATTTACGTCAAAATCTTCCAAAACCGATGTACCTGTATGAAGAGAACGATAAATGTAGAATAAAAATCGTCAGGGATAGGGATATTTGGTGTTTGTTGATCTCAGCCTACCCAATAAACACCTTGACGCGGTTATATAATAATGGCTACTTATGATCCAACTCTCGACCATTCGCCAAAGTGCCTTATAGTTTGTACAATGACGTGGGTACCGATTTCTAACGATTCCACGCTGACTAACGTTGAAACTCTCTAATATAACCAACTTCCTAATAGAACAAGTCTCCCCTGCATACATTCGCATCATTAGGGGAGTGGTACTCGTAAACCAGTCGTAATGGGTTTTATCTTGGACTATAAAATTTATTTACACTTCTTCTAGTACATTCTGGAAACCTCATTTAGTAATGTGCCCCTGAACGATATCCAATATATCAATCATATACATATAACTTAAGTAGATTTGCTTTTTTTCGGTAATATTGCTATACTTTTTTTACTGCTGCATTTAAAACAAATTAAATAAATAAATGACATCTCCAGATTGGATTATCTGATGCCAAAGTAGGTGAAGCCTATATAAAAATAATTATGGAGATATTTTTGTACATTTTGGGGGCACGTCAGATGTGCAAGAATAGAGATATTTGGCACTCTGTGCTCCCTGCCTACCCCGTAAAAGAGACCTGGCGTGAGGATATGTATATATGTATATTTGTACTTTTAAAATATTTTCTATGCAACATTGCAACGGTTGCACCGACAAATTCGACATAAATTAGTTGCTTAGAGCAATCGAAAATGACTTGAAGCGGAAATGAATAAAATTGAAAATTAAATTTTTAAGCGGAGTTTCCGAGCACTTTTCTAACCATACAAATCTAGCTACAGCGGGTAGCTACCCGTGCGGGCGGGCGGGGCGACACGCTAACGTTGCCGTGAAACTCCAACCAACTTTTTACTCCATGCATACTTCGCTACATTTCATACACATCTCTTTCAATTTCATGTAACTTGTAACCCAGGTAACAGACTTCTAGAAGGGCGGTTTTATTCATATTCTAATATTGCTAGTTATAAACTTTTATTATGCTGACTGCCAGCGTTTCACGGAGCATGTGGGGGTTCTTGATATTCAAACATAGAATTTTAAATAAAACTGCTACCTTTTCATGTGGAATTCTACATGACAGATTATTACTTGTTCTGATATTGTAACATTTTGTTTGTTTTAGTAAATTTTATAATCTATTAAACAAGCCATAACGGACACTATAACATGAGTTACATGTACTAGTTAAGAGAATTTATTATTTTTGAATGGATATTGTTGGACTCTGTACAGAAGCGGCACTAAACAGACTAAAGATATTGATGGTAAGTGATACGGAAGATATAAATAACAGTTAAGGAATTCAATTCACCTTCGCAAAAGTTATATTTGAAAAATTGCTGGCCTAGCCTAGTGGGTGTCAATTCCGTCCCCAGGTCTAAGGCTTGTATAATCAAACAAATCAAACCTTAATATCACTTGCTACATATTAAGATAACAAATATCACTTGGTACAGTGACGAAGGATAACATTGTGAGAAAGTTAGCACACCTTAAAGTTTTCCATGATATGTATTTCTACAAGGTGTATGAAGTCTTCAAATTGGCACTTAGCCAGTGCACGATAAACGGCTAAATGGTGATTGATGATAATAAATAATACAAAAAATTTAAAATAGACATAGCTATGTATAATTTTTTTTATAAATATTTATAATTCATTACCATTTCAGATTCTATTTACGTATAATATGCCGTATTTTATGTCTGTACGATGCACTAACTTACAGAGTACTAAATATAACATAGTTTAAACTGTCTACCATTCATATGAAGGATAACACGTCCACCTTTATGGCCACTCCATTTCCCGTGCACTTCGCTATATTAATGGAACAACACACCCCATTCAACCAACCGATTGTAGCCATAGATAAACACGTGTTTACGCAATGTTATTTACAGCGCGGGATCGAATTAATCCCAATTCCCACATATAATCCCGCAAAATATCATCCCGATCTGGTGATCACTGGATATATCACCCCTCCAGGCTGGTCCGCGCTGCATTCCTGGGAACCGTCCCTTCGGTGCCATAACGAGAGCTGTCGTGAAATAAATCCCGCCACCCCAACTGAAACGATGTCGTTTCAGCCTCCTTTCAGAATGAGGATAAATGCTCTTTATTTTTTCGCGTTACGGCCCTCGTGTGATGCAGTTTGATTGGTAGACTTTATGCCCTGGAAGCGTATCCCCGGTTACTTAACGCTATAGTTGTAGGCTCCGTCTTCGATTAAAATTCGCGTGCGTGAAATTAATAGGGTTGTTTCGTCGTATTATCGGGGATCCCACACTTGGTTGGTCAGCGTGATGGACTATGGGTTTAACCCTTCCCGTTTTGTGAGAAGAACCATGGAGCGAAAAAGAATCGATGGTCATTAAGTATGACGTGCTCGCAGTTAAAATAATATTATATAAGTAATTATTCTTACATGGTGTATATATGCAGAGCATATGCTCTGTCGAATCAATCCTGTAATCCCCGAAGAGGCAAACAGAGAAGTGTAGTCCACTACCACGTTTCACCAGTTACGTTTACGTCCCACCATAAAATATGGAGTGAGCTTATTACAATACACCACGCACATATCCAAACTATGCGCTACAAGAAATTTCAGGTTAGAAAACCGAATAGCATTCGTCCCGGGGATCAAACCTAGGACCCCACACTTAGCAGTCATGCTTGCAACCATTCGACCAACGAAGCAGAAAATATAACTTTTACTTACGTTACTTTTAGTTAATGTAAACATTTTTTAATCCAATTTGAGAATTAAAACACTAACATACCATATTACTGTTTTATCAATTATTTATCATCGTTGGTGGTTAGGAGTTAAAAAATCAACGCCAGGAAAATCATGGCAACATAAAACTATTTTCAGGAAACATATAGACATAGGACAGATTCAAAAAATTTACAGCAAAAAGTATTTTATTGAAAAAGCGACAAAAATTCAAATAAACCGATCGGGCACATACGAATGTGGCGCAGACAAATAAATTAAAAGCCAATAGACATCGCGTTGGATAGGAAGCGAATTTCGGAAAAAAATTGGAAAGGCTCCCAAAATTTATGGTACAGTTTCACTCCTTTGCAAAGACCATTAAAACTGTCCATCCAGCCGTTCGCAGATTTAAAACGTTCGACAGTCACGTATGGTAAAAAAATCGTTTTGTCACTCTCCATTTTCCGCCCACGGTCACGGCAAGGAGCGGGCGTTGCTTGTCTTGTAATAATTCTCAAACATAACATTCTTATTACTGTCGTGATAAAGTTAAAAATCGACCAGCTGCTGTCAGGCTATATATTAAGAATGTAGATACATTATTCACTGATTGTCAAAAAGCAAACTTGGGGTGAGTAATCTTTATGGTTTATTGGGGATTTTAATCACACCCCTGCAGATTAACGGGACTCAAAAAAAATTTCAATCTTTTCCGGTTATCAAAGCGACCGTTAGGTTAGCCATCTTTTAAATATCAGTATTTGAATTCTATCGGTAAGCGATTTCAATCCCAAGAAATGGACATTTATTTTGTTAACATCAATCTACAGATTATATAGATATTATAAAGATTTCTAGATACTGTGATAATCCAAACATATTACCGATGAAAATTGATTTGAGTTAGATTTCCAGAGATATTTTTCTTTATCTACATCAGCGCTGTAACTAAACCAGTGAATTAACTCATCTAACTATTATAACGCTCAACCTGAAAACCTGTCGCAAATAACTTCTGGCATAAGTCATTTCGACTCATACGCTACCAGTCTTCCCCAAACTTTTTCGGGCCGGGGAGCGGTAACATTTGACTGCGGTATTCGGCCATTTTGCATGATGAGGGCGGGAGTAGGTAGAAAACGGAGGGTCCCTAACTACGGTCTGACCGCTACCTTCGCAGATCTGTAATGGAGATAAATGAATGTCAAAGCACTCAAATTGCTATACACATTGTAACCCCAAAAGTAAAATTAACGTTGCCTCTTGTATAATGGAGTAAACGTGTAAGGCCATTTATTTTGTAATTAGTCGGTTGTTTTAAAGTCCTTTATTCCCGCGTTTGATTCAATAATGTACTGCGGAAGTAGTTATAACTCATATGTATAAGATCAGTGAACTTTCAGTCCTGTAAAAGGATTCGACGCTTCATTTAACTTTAACGGTGTATAAAAATATAAAAATACGTAAATAGGTATTTTAAAACGATGGAAACGTCCCGTATTTATTTATCCTTACAATGTAATTAAGCCTTTTCAGTATCTTTCACGTCGCTTGTGGCTTAAATTGTACACAGTACATGATTTTGGTTTTAAGTTTAGTGCAAAATAAAACATTACCTACTGGGGTCACCCAGTAGGTAATAAAAAAAAAGTAACTTCACGCCTGTAATCCCCGAAGAGGTAGGCAGAGGAATGCAGAACACTCCCACGTTTCACC